>JABFPB010003891.1:0-16010 GCA_022817645.1 Ceratoteleas bidentatus | reverse complement strand
CAAATGAATCGAGCTCTCTCATTGGCTAAATGCCTTACAATATGAATCGTAACACCTTTTACAATGTCATATTGTAACGGTTACAATGTAAATTGTTCACGTTACAATATGGTTTCCTCAGTGTACTTCTCGAGAAATTAAATATTGAAATTCAAAGTTTTAACATTTTTAAAACGTAATTTAATTAAGGTAGAAAACTATATAACTAATAGGTTATAAGTTAGAGCGTCAATATAATGAAAAATGAGAAAATTGTACCGTTTATTATTGAAGATAAATGCTTGATAAACAATGAATAAATGTTCAAGAATATTAAAAAATATTTTTGGTGGCATTTCTTTACTTAGCATTACTAACAAATAAAGCAAAGTAAAGAAATCTGACATAATTACAGTTTAAGTTTAAATAAATGAATATATATGCAAGTTTACAAAGAAAAAAGAAATTTTCTCATATTTCTCGTGTATACTTATTACCATTAAAAAATATCTGAATGGTATCAAGAAAACTTGTGCTAACGAATGACCAACAAATATACTGTAATTTCAATAATATAGTAACTGTTTGTTTGGAGCCCTAAACATGCGACCCTTAATTTTTGTGTTTCTTTACAAAGCGAGAAAAATACAAATAAATTTACATGGATATCCGTGATTCATAAAATTAAAAAAATAATAAATAAATATCCATGATTAATCAATTTTGTTAAAAAAAATGTGATTCATCATAATTTTCTATATCCTCGGGTGTTCAAAGTTTTGTTAGTTTTACTGATTGACAGTAAAGTTCTCATTAAATTTCATTAGATAAAAATCTCATTAGATAAAACGTTTACATTTTGCTGCCAGATACCTATTATTATTTGCTTCATATATATCATATTCCAGTGTACCTAATCTGTAATAATTCAATTTACCACCTTGTATATATTATGAATAGTCCAACCTTAGCTATAACTTATGCTTCTCAAACATTGAATGAAAACGTAGAAATGCTGCTCCGTCTGAAAGGAGTGACAGAAACAACTTTTTCACACTTCTTCCACTACAAAAGAATAATTCTCCCAGAAAAATGCATCTCCAAACCCACTGCAACCAAATTTGGAGCTGCATCTTCATATATCAAGTTATTCTAAAAACGACTAAATTTATGTAAACGAGCCAATGTATCATTTATGCAAAGGAGGTAATGAATCGGATGAATAATAACCGCGGAAGCGCGGGCTTCGTTACGTTCCATTCAAAAAGTCGGCTATAAAGTGCCAAAATATGTTAGCAATTTGTGCAATGTGTTCTTACCACGCGAAGTAAGAATGGAACGATCGTCGGAATGCGCCCCATTGGCTTATTGTCTTGGGGCCTCATTCAAGCGAAGTTTTCATGGGAATCCGCATCGCGAACCTGCATATAAGGGCATTTATCGTTGCCCTAAGAAATTGATACCGTTTCTTTCAATCTGACTGTATACTTACCATCGCCGTAATAACAGTCATAACCTCATATTAGCAATAATAAATTAATAGCGACCCGTTCCAGCCGATAAAATTAAATTAAACTTACCGTCCATAAATATCACCTAAACGAAAATATTTTCGAGCAAAGTACACCGCGGCATGAAAGTTTACAATCTGTAAGCAGCCTTGTAGGTGAGCACGTACTATAAGCCGAGTATAGCAATCGTTATAGTGTTACCTTATCGGGAATATGAGATCCCTCATCAGTTAAGCTATTTTAAATCGTTAGGTGCGTCGCCTATTTTGGAATATATTAGCCGCGATTTCCAGGATACGTCGTTTTCCTAACAATTCGAGCGCTTACAAAATTGAAACGACCATTTACCGAACGTAAGGCTTTTTAAATTGTCGTTCGCAAAGGACGCGGTAAATGACGCGACGTAACGTAGAAAGTCGTTTGTAACAACGCGATTATTATTGCATTTGAGGACGCCCCGACGGCTAATTTGACGGCGACGTTAATTGTTTCGAATATCTTTATTAGGTTATTACGTTAATGAACGCGAGCGACCGATGCACCGTAAAATACGAATCAAACTTTTATCGGCCCCATAAACAACGAAATCAATTATTCCGCCGACCCGAAATGCCGGCGGTAATTGAACAACTGCGACGCGGAATTCCTCAATAAAGATTCCTGCGCGAATGTCGCGGTGCGATTGTTATTAAATGCGTGAGTCGAATGCATCCTCGAAACGATAAAATTTCGAATCCAATCCGTCTATGCATTTGTCGTTTATGGTGGTCATAAATACTCGAATCGTTGTTTATTCGGTATCAGTAGCTACGGTATTATATCGGTTACCTAGGTCGTCAAATAACCGCAGTTTATGACTACACACGCCACGTAGCTTGTTTCGATTTCAGTAGCCATAATTTGAATCGCTGAAACTTAAAATCGCGTTTATGCTAAATATACGACCCCGAAGCATAATCCATAAGCGACGAGACCGGCCTTTTTCAGCTTACACGCAGGCCGAATTATTCAGCGGCCAAAAACAACGGTCGGGCGTTTTATGATAACCATAATTTAGTTGTGAGAAAGAAGCGCTTTACGTTATATCCGGGGAAAAAGGGCGTCTCTTTAATTGACGCATTTAAGGACGTTATGACATAGGGCGGTTGATTAAAGAAAATAAGAATACCCGAAATTATCTGACGGTAAAGTGATTTTTTGTTTGATTATCTGTCTCTTTTTTCGGTTAAGATACTGTAGTTTTGACATTTCCATTTTTTGTACTTGGCCAAAGATACTACCGTGTTTCTTAATTATTTAACATTTGGTAAAGCTTGATTATTTTTTTCGGAATAGATCAGCAATGTTATTTTTGAGATAATAACTTCCAGATTGATAAGCAAATGTGTATTTTTAATGTGGATTATTATTATTATTATTATTATTATTAATATTATTATAATTATTGTTATTATTATTATTATTCTTATTATTATAAAACGAAGAGTATGCCATTGAGAATTGAAAGAATAAAATATTATCATGTAATACAGCAAAATTCCAAATTCAACTTTATTTGGTAATAAACAAACAATAACTTTATTATAATCTCACCATAGCGACATTCTATGGCCATGGGATAATATTTCTGGTTAAGTAATCATAACTTTTCAAAAGTCATATTCGAGAAAAGCGTTTATTCGTAACTTTTTTTGTACCGAAAACAAATAATAAAAAAAAAGTTTTTTTCGAAAATACGTTATAAAAAGTTATATAATCAGTTAACTAGATATATTCTCCCATAACTATAGAATGTCGCTAAGGTTAATTACAACATTATTTGTTCTGTTTTATTATTAAATACTAACTCCGTTTCAGAAGACTTTCGACATCACCTTAAATTACAATTGAAATCATAATTGAAAAACACTATCATAGAATATGAAGAATTTTAAAAAATTCATATATCATTAAGAATGATTTACATTTAAATCTGAGCTGTGAAGTTTAGATCGATAGTGATCGATAGCGTTTATCGATAGTCAAGCGTATCGTAGCTATAGAATTGAACTTCCCAGGTCATGTAAATGTCAATATTTGTCACTAGATGATCGATTATTGCATGGCTCACTGGCTGCTAATGATTTTTGTCGCATATCAAAAATCACGCTTTCGGCTCACTGTCTTAAACGGCAGTACATTTCTCTCGCATGCAATAACGATATTAAATAACAAAACAAGATCGCATTTATCATTCGAATTAACAGTTCAGAAGATCTGCCGAGAGAAATCGTAGATTTATCTTCTCATTTTTTATCTAATTTTTAGTATTTCAGATTATAGTTGATATTGACAACCAGAAATTGTCGGTAACCACAGACGCTCAACAATTTCCGATTCATTCGACAGAATACTTTTTTCTCTGTGACCGGGCAGAAAAATGGGACAATTTATTTCTTCGCATTAGTTATTGCCTCGCGCATTTAATTTACCATACGGCTACTAAGTCGTTCATAACCTTACGAACGAGTTTGCCGCCAGATCGTGAATGATTCATGGACGTGTTCAACATTTCCAGTAAAGTATAAATAACATTTCCCCGGTATGCCATGGGGTTTGTAATTACTCAAAAATGGGGTACGCCTGATCGAGTAATTAACGTGGAAAGTCAATGTTAAACGGGCTTCAATTAGTTTTGCAGGTTAGCGCGTTCGGAAGAATTAGCACACTCGTCCCGCCATTTCTACACGGAGGCAGTTATTGCATATTAAGAACACGAAACTGAGTCAGAGATACGTTACAGAGGGGAGGAGTGGGTCTGCATAAAGGTAGAAAGGTTTAAACAAACGATTTGCAATGTTTGTTTTAACAGTATCGCCTTTTTTAAATGGTTGTATGAAGATAAGACCAATTAGCACAGAGTAAATGTTAGACTGCAACGTTGCAAGTTTTTATACATTGGGTTCACCTGTAACCGGCACAATTATACGTAAAAGTTCAGACTACATTATTGGACAACGTTTTCAGCATCACTTTCAGTGATCTAACTTTTAATTGAGCCCAGATTTACATAATGGTTACGATTACGTTGCTTACAACGTGATATACAAACAGATAGGCCAGAGAAAACTGGATCGGCGAACTTATCAGATGTCATACGATGCCTCTGATCAATCAACAAGGTTTGCGGTTTGGTTTTGAATTCACGTTCGCATTATTTAAGCACTTTTAAATTAGTGAGGAGAATGTATAAAGTAATGGAAGACAGGAAAGTTGCAATTACGATTTGTTGGCTGGAAACCGTGCATCACATTTTATGATACGTACAGATGTAGAAATTGGAAACAGGTTCCCTGGTTTAAAGATATTATTGGCAATAATGTTGATGTAATTTTTAAAGATGTAAAATGTCAATATTTTTCATATTTTTTATATATAATATTTCCTTTTCTATCAACCTGGAAAGTCCTTGAAAATAAAACGAAATTCTAGTTTAGTTTCAACTATCAACTAATTTTCGAATAATTTTACGGTGGATTTAAAGGATAGACTTTTTTTAAATAATATTTTATTTACTCATTTCTATAATTATTCACTCAATGTACTGTGTCAAGTGCACGGAAAGAAACTTCGTGTAATCGTTACTAGTATAAAAGTAACAAAAAGACATTGCGTTGCTTTAATGTAAAAGTTGCTTCTGAAATTAGCGTAACTGTCAGAAAAGAACTTCAGGATATACTTCCAAAAGATTCATCGAGGAATTTTGGTAACAATTACGAAAACTGTTGCAATGAAGGCGAATAGCATTTTGTCACGTTTTTACTGGTAATGCTTACAAATGTTTCTTTTAGGGTAATAAACATGTACTGTAATATTATTGTAATATTATCCATTGTTGTGCATTTTTCATCTGAAAGTATAAGTAATGCATTTCTCGCATACGGGTAGCATGATGTTAAGGTATTACTGTCGAAACCGTTGCATAACCAAACTAGAAAAAAAGGTATCTCATTGGTGTTTCATTTTCAGACATTGCAACATATTTGGTGTGTCTTCTGGGTAAAACCGTTTTGTTTTAAGACACTTTTCGTGACTACTATATCAAAATGTTTCAAAACGAGACGCGCGTTTTTGTAATGTATTTCCAATTTTTTAATCAGTTTAGATGTTTTCATTTCTGAACATCTAAACTGAGAAAATTAACTTTTTTTATTGTTTATCAGAAAAATCGTAATTTTTCATTATCGAAGCAATATTTTTCAAGCATTATTTATATTCGTTTCTATGATGTTCAGTTTAAGATTTCCTTTTTGTTAAATGAACGAATAAAAATGTACTCTCAGACAAATAGTTGGTTATATTAAAATATTATAATAAAAACATGTAGTAAGATCATCATATAGTTACAGTTTCAAAAATTCGGTTAATTCGTTATACATTATTTTTTATTTAATTATAATTGAACTGTCCATACCTTTTTTTATACATTAAATAGTTAACTCAACTTCCCTCGAACAGTATAAGGCAATTTTCGGAAATGCGAATAATAAAATGGCATATAAAAATAAATATTATTCTCTGATTAATATTTTTATCGCTGCTTATTTCCTTCAATTGATGTTTTCAATTACAAAACCTCGTGGCAACATTACCATTAACTGTCTACGCAAAAATGACATTTTTTGGCATCTTTTCAAATTATTGTTTATAACTTTTGTTTGGTGATAGTTATTAAAAATCCATCCGAATTTTTACAATCCTCTTAATGGTAATAAAAATGGCGCTAAAAACATTAAATTGATTGTAATTTTAGGTCCTACTAACTTTTTCAAAATTGGGGGTTTTTTACAACTTTTTGTTAATTAATGATAATCAATTGATTTGTTGGACGTTTTCGCTACAGATTATTATTAAGGGATCTAAATTCTACCAAACGCCAAAAAAAATCAAGGTGATTGGATTAAAATTGACGAAAATAGCCATTTTCGCTGAGAGTCCTTTTAAGCATGGTAATGTCCTTGTAGAAATATTATTTCTGAAAATCTCTGAAAAATGCTCTGAAAATCTTTGAATACCTCTTAAAATCTGTGAAAATCTCTGAAAAATTCTGAAAAAATTACAATGTCATCGTATTTAAGAATTTTTAAGAGATTTTCGGAGAAAACTCTGAAAACCTCTGAAAAACTATGACTGTACCAATTTTCAGAGGTTTTAAGAGATTTTGAGAAATTTTAAGATATTTTCAGACATTTTCAGAGGTATTAAGAGATTTTCAGATCTTTTCAAAGCATTTTTCAGAGATTTTCAGAGATTTCTACAACAGTTTTCTCCATATTTTTTTTCTCCGTCTGCGATTTCAACTCCAATAATTGCTTGCAAATTTAATTGTTTCGGAAGAATCCTTCTTCCCAAACCTTCACCCAACTCTACCCTCATCCCACCCGCTTTCCTCCTCCCGATCGGCCCCTCCATCCGGCCGGAAGCGACCCGCTCGATCGTCCTCCCAATTTCCCAACCGCTTTTCCTATCCAGCGCTCCTTGCGCAACCGCGACGAATCGGCTAACGCGCGTGTAAGGCATGCAAAGCGCCGAAAAGCGCCGAGTCAGCCGCACGGGCCCCGATAGCGATCTGTCGAGCGGGCCCCGCGACTCGCGCCTTCGTTGCGCAAGCCAAGACTCCCGGCAGACGCGAAACAATATCTCGCAATGCGAATTCGCGCGCGAGAAATAGCGAGCTCCCGTCACAGCGCTCGCGAAAGTATTTTGTCGCGTATTTCCCGCGGCAACCACTAGACGTCGTTTCCATCGTGCGCCGGCTGCTAGAAACACCTGACGGCGTGCGCGCAGTGCTGCATTGACTTGTGTATCAGGCTAAGTAAGCAAACGCTAGTTCGCGCGCGCGGCATTCTCGGGCGTCGTCTTTTTTGTTTCATCCCGGTGGCGCCCCCATCCGCGGATCCGTGGATTTGGTAGGTCGCATGGCGCGACATGTGAACGCGAGTGCGGCGAGCTGGTTGGCACACGCGAGTATGGCAGCGGGCCCGAGGGACTGAAATCCGGGCCCGAGCGACGAGGACGATGTAACCGATTGTGACCCGGAGCTCACGCAGTCGGAGGCAAAATGCTGCTGCCGAGACTGCTGGTACTCACGTGGTTCCTACTTATGGTACTCGCGGAAAACACCACGAGGGATGCCTATGACGAGAAGAGGTTGGCTGAAGCTGGAACGCAGACTGGGGAGAAAGGTAGGGTGGTTTTCCTACTTGGAAGTGGGGGGGAGCTTCCCCGTTGAAAAATTCCATGGGGATCTATCAGGTAGATGTGGATACCATGGCAAGGATGGGTAGAAAGCATTAGGAGATACCCTGAGAGGGAACTATAGGATGCATGTAAGATGTTCTGTAACTGGGAAAGTAGAAAAACCCCATGGACTAGTTCTACTGATAAGTCCTAATGGAGTTTTTAAGTGGGTTGATAACAATTTTACAGGAAATTTCAGTGGAGAATGTTCGTGGCATTAGCAGGATGTACCTGTGCATGTTAGTTTAATGTGAAGGTTCAAATAGGTCTGACGATCCTAGTATACGACTCAGTGGATATTGGTGAAACTATGATTTCGTGGATTTCTAATTTGGAGTGAGGATGGATCGGTGAATTTGAAATCAATTCGAAAATGAACACATTTCAAGGCGGATGGGATATGTTGAAATTACATGGGTCCTCATTTGATGGTGGGGTAGCTTATTAACCATGATTTAATACTATCAACCTTAAATATTAACTTCACAATGGTGAATTAACATGGAATCAATGTAATTCAAACTAATATTCGTGTTCTGTGCATTGGAAACTATTAAATTAAGATAGAAAGTAGTTGGAGTCTAAGTAGAAATTGATGGATAGGATTACTTCTTACATTTATTTGGAGGTACTAAGCAACGGAATATATTTTTGTAGATGGAGTACTGTGTTTTTTATTATAACCCATAACCAATTTCAGAAAGTTTATGCTATAAAACGCGGATCAAAATAGATGAATCATTTAGGATCTAATTTTTTTATTCAGCCTCTAATTTTATTGAACTTCTGTTAGCATTGAAAAATATTCTGGAACATACTGAGGATATTCAAAGAACATATTCTGAACAATTCTATAATTTTCTGCAACTTTTTCTGGATATACGGACAGCGTTTCTAGAATATTCTCGGATCATCTCTGAACATTACAATATTCTAGGAATATTTCCAGCGAATTATTTACACTACTAAGATAGAATTTAGTAGGATCCAATGAGATTCTCTGATAGAAAGGATAAACTATTTTTGAAGAAGTAGCAGGGGTATTAGAACGTTTACAAATTATATCCTGTAAATCAGATTATAATTTGTTTTCATACTAGGAACATTAATGAAGATAAATCAAAATTAATGATTGGGGAGAAATTTTAAAAAACCGATACAATCTGACGTTACTGGAAATTAAGTGAATGCTATAATCCGCGAAATTAGACTGCCCGTCTAATTTCGCGAAAAATGCACGTTCTCTTAATTGAAATCACTGGCGTAAGCAGGAAATCGAAATTAAAATTAATGATTAAAACTGTTATGTCAGGAACAGAGAAACTTTGTTATATGCATTTATTAACAAATAGAGCTAGATTTTTTTTTAATAATGAGTGTGGCGGGAATCCAATATTCGGGATTGCTGATGAATGTTTTGTTTCTAGAGAGAGCAGGCGACATTATACAGTTCGATTTTTATTGGAAAGTATCCAGGCAAACTTTCGGACGAACCAGTCTAAAACGCTAAAAGTCCATCCATCAATGCACTGACGGCTGCGATTAATCACTCCGTAATTATTTAAAGAATCATTTGAGGAAAAGTTGGGCTCATAATTCTATACCCCAAGTAAAGTCGCGCGGAATCACGCGCCTTTTCATTCGTTGAAAAAATGCATTTCCCTCGTGCGGAAATCATATTTAATTGCGAGAAAACGCGTAAAAATAAAATTCTCTTGACGTCGCATTAAGAAGTAATTTGCCATACAGAATTACTGTCGTCTTTACAGGCACTTCACTCGGATGGCTTTTTTGCATTAACAAACAAATAATCAGCAAAGACTCTCTTCCATAAATCCACGTCGCTTCGTCAAGCAGTTTAACGCACCGTTAAATTAATTAGAAAATATGCCTAATTACTCGAATATTTTCCTTAATGATATCTTCATTAACTTTTCCAAAGACGATCGCGACGTGCAGTTTTGATTGCAACGTAAAACTTCTTTTTAAATCCGCCCCTTACAATTAGCGTTACGTCACACCATAATGGCAATTAATTGATATAAGTGAGATGAAGATTAAGGCGCGTTCACTTGTTCGGTCTGAGACTTAGGGCGGAGTTCGCAATTTCCTTCACAATACAGCAAAGGCTTCGAAAAAAATGTCTTATTTATCCCCAGTCGCAATTCAGCCAAACGAATAGACGATAATATTTTACGATCGGGATTTAAATAAATCGCGTTGCGGATAAATTTCGCTGAAAATCCCGCTGTGCCGCCAATAAACCGGTCAAACGCGAAGGTGCAATTAAGCAGCACAATGCAACCTGCGTCGGCACAATTACCGATCAAACTAATCCTCGACATTCTTATCGGCAGTTCTAATCGAAAAACCGTGCCTGCATCCCCGCGAAATAATCTCTACGATCGCCTAAATAATCCGCCGTTCATAATGCAACGATAATTTAAACAAACAGCACGCGCTGACAACTGCGAACGACGTCCGTAATGACTATATTTTGCAACGACAAGCATCTGTCAAGTGAAAATGCGGCCAGCCTACATAGCGCGACACGAATTTAACGCCAAAACGTCCTCGCGCGATTGTTCAGAAATCGCGGCGCAAAAAGCGAATGCCATTAACCCGCAAAAAGCGTCGATCCGGTCGCAATTCCGATCGGCAGTCGAAATTTCTCCGGCGAATCCGCGCGTTTCTGAAATCGCGCGACCTTTTTCTCGCAACGGACCTTCTGGAAATTGCCGACGAGCGTCGTCGTATTAATAGTTGACTGGCATTTCTCATCAGTCGCTTTTGCAATCCGCCGCGCGGCTACGGCGAATTAATTACAAAACGCGCCGTTCCATTAATTATTATTTATTATTTTCGCGATGCGCATTCTCGACGGACTTTTCGCATATTACGACCCGCGGAACAACGGCAGTAATAATAACGATAATAATAGTAATAATCATAACAATAATGATCATCGCGACGATGATAACGGTAATGACGTTGATAGCCGTGATAACAATAACGACGGAAAATAATAATGAGAAAAAATGCGGCGGACTGAAAAAAAGGAGCGCGGAGGAAAATAAAATAAAATAACTTTTACTTGCATACACGGCGCACACGTATTATATGAAAAGAGATGGAGATTAGAGAAGGGCCTTCACGTGAAACTACTAACTCTCGGAATTGTGCCAACAACGGTGAACGTCTGAACTTTGTTGCTCGCGAGCGGATAGCGAAGCACGGCCTTTGCTCTCACGTTTATGTGAAAGTATAGAAAGATAGAAAGAGAGAGGGAGAGGGAGATCACTCCGGGAACGGCTCAGAATCACTTTATACCGCGTATATGCAGTTTTATGCCGTGCGTAATATTCGCGTTTCGTAACGCCCAGATGCGTCCGCCAGCGCGCGTTTCGATTTTCGCGCGCGCCCATTAGACATTTTTTGCAGGCGCCTACAAAAAACGCCGTTCGCCGCGAAATTTACGGCGATTCCGGCGCAATTGCTTCTATGGTTGTTGTTTTTTCCCAACATAACCTCGAAGTGAGGTTATGAATACGTAAAAACGCCCGCGCAAACTCAGCGGCGGACATAACCTCAAAGGGAGGTTATGTGGGAAAAAGAAGAGGTTTTCTGGGATTGAAGGTTGGTTTTTGTTGGGATGAGTGAATTTTATGTGGAATTCGATAATTTTGTTAGGGTATAACGTGGCTTGATGATGAAAAGGCGCTGCGAGAAAAATGTGTGTCAATGATCGGCGCGGCGATGTAGGACGTCAGGTGAATGGCATCGCGCAACGCCGAGTCTCTTAGAGGCTCTCGGCGTCGGGAAAAAAATCGAGCCGGTGATAAGGAAGTCGGCGCGGTTCACGGCTGCGTTAAGAGGGAACGCGCAATTTTGTCCGAACGAAAGGGCAAGTTTGATTGGCCGGGTGTCACGTTAGGAGGCGGAGTGTTAAAATTACAGGGAATTCAGTTAAAAGTAGTTCAGTTACGGCCAGCTGAATTATTCGATTAGATTTCGTTTGGAAAAAAGGTATCGGTGACTATGCCGAAACTGCAATATTCACATAAAATAAACTGAGAATATAATAACCCTAGTATAAAATTAAAAAAATATCGAAAATAAGTATAATATCCGTATATTATATGTACAACGTATAATTTATGTATAAAATTCCATCTAATATATGTATATTATACATTATTTATATCGGGGTATCGGCATTATGACAACATTATTACGAAACTGTGCAGTGACTTTTTTTAATATTTGGATAATTTAATACAACCTTTGTATAAACTTTAAAATTTAATAGTTTAAACCTTTGTACTGATAGTTCGACATTTTTGTATATTTTAAAAAGAACTTTGGACTAAAAAATCTAAAGTTCTTCAAATTTGTTCTGATTCAAAATTGCATCCCATTTCATAAAAAATATAAAAAACAAAAAAGTTTCACGCCAAAGAAAAGAAAATCGTTTTTGACTTAAACAATTTGAAACTTTGGTAATTTGCATTGAGTACCATACAATTTTCCGACCCAATTTACTAACATTTATTGCATATTTATTGCAACGGTTTATAGCATAAATTTATTCTGCATTTATTCTCAAAATTCAATCTCAGAACATTTTACTGATTACGACTAACTGATTAACCGCAAATCATGTCAAGAAAATTTGGTCTTCAAGTTGATCGTTTTTAACCGATTCAAATTTGACGAATTGTAATGTTTACAAGACATTTTTAATGGAACAAAACCTGTTAAATTGCAACCACCATATTGTTCAAGATAAGTCGTGAGGTAACTCTGGAAGAAACATTAGAATGTATGGAACAATGGATGTAATAATTACATTAAAGAATGTTAAACGGTTCTGGCCAATCGATTAAGATTATAAGGGACGTTAATTAACGTCCCTTTTAATCTTCCAGTTTAACCTGGACGTACCATTACAATATATTCCTAACCTGAAGTTTCATTTAGTTTTCCTCGGGTTTATTTGCGTCGCAAAACCGTTTAGCTACATTTTTTCAAAATGTATATTTTTGTTATTATTTTCTTTTGAAATTGACCTCAAAAATGCTAAATTCCCCATAGATTTTCAAGAATCCATAAAGGAAATTTTACATGAAAAATGTTACGGAAAGTTACGGATTATATTATTACGGATATTTACGGAGAACACCTTTTGGTAAGGCTATCCGTAAAAAAGGCTTCTATCCGTAAAATTACATTGCAAATTTACCGTAAGTTTCGGTATCTTTATCCAGTCTTACAATAAATTTTTCGTTACACATTTTTATTTTCAAACAACACTGTGTAAATATACTTTAATAATACAAATTTTATCATTACTGTAATTATTACAAAAACATTTTTTTCTGTAAAAAAACAATCTATTTTTTAATTCAACATAAAAAAGAATTGCAAAATACTCGCATTTTTCAATCACATACAACAGCTCTAAAAGTACTCTTTATTCCACTATAAATCAACTTTTACTCTACCTTTTGTCACTGCAACCCATTTTTTTTTTGCGTGCAAATCAACCGATTTCCCATTGAAATCGACCGAATCGTACTATTTTTTCTCAGAACCCCGCAAAAAGCGCGGATGAAAGTGAGAATTAGACACGCGCGCGCATTTCCATATTCGCGAGCATTCCCCGCGCATCTGTGCCGCAATTATTTCGGCTTTTTGCCGCCGCCGGCTTTCACACTTTCTTCACATATTTACAATTGTTCGCTTCCTTCCCCGGGGAAGCGCGCATTGATTGGGCCGGGTTGCGCAAGCGCGCACGAATCGCGCGCAAAATTGACCGGCGTCGTGACGTCAGCGCGATTTATGGCACGCCCGGGGAAAACGCGCGCGTGTGACACTTGTTACATCGGCGAATCGCGACGTAACCGCGCGCGATAATATCGGCGCGCCGCTTGAATCCACGAGTGATCTTGCGAGAAAACCCGGCTGCGCGGAAAAGACGGGTTTTTCAGTTATTAATCAATCATTAAGAGCCGTTATCTGCGGTGGCGCAATACCCTTTCCCGACGAGTTCGCGGTTTCTTCATGTGGGGTCATCTATGTGGTATTCATAGGTGACCCCGTCAAATGGTTGAGTTGCGAGTTTTGTTTCGAGTTGAGGAGTATCATTTCAATCGCAGTTGAAGAGGTCGAGACGAGGCTTTTCTTGGGGAAACTCACAATGAGAAGGTTCACAGTGATTGAATGATATTTACGAAAAGAAGAAGTTATTGATTTTTAGAAGGATTGGCTTGTGTTGTTTTCATTGAAACAGTTATTTGCAATATCTTTTGCAACAGAAAATAAATGAATATTGTAAATCCACTGTAAAAAAGTTTTATTAAAACCAATTTAGAGACATAGAATTGTACAATTCCCGATTTACAATATGGACGACTGGAGTAGAAAATTAAAAATGTCATTTCTACACTGAGAAAACCAATTCGTAATAGCTGCAAAAACTTCGTACCTCTTACGATATACATCGTAAAATGTACAAATTTTTCGTTACTTTTACTATATATATCGTAAAGTGTACAAATTTTTCATAGTTTTTACGAATTTGTTTTTTCAGGATATTAAACCGACAATATATAACTTCGGGTGTTACCGAAATAACTTTAAACAAATATCCTATGTAATAATATCCTATACAACAATATCATAAGTGATAAAATATCGAATTCTCTATTTTCCGTTGCCAATTAGTTAATTCAGAATTAAAATCATTTTCGTTTAAGTTCACATTTTTTATTCATCATTTTTTCACAGTATTGAATATATGGTCAACGAGAAATATTGCTTGATTGTGAAAAGGATTTTATTTATTATTAAAGTAAAACTTTTATAATGACGCAGACAGGATTTCTATAAGCGATTAGGAGAAATGAGTTTTGGTATCACAGTTATGTGTAAAGATTTATTTTCTGTGGTGATTCTAGTGGCATTAATATTTTTAGCTGAAAGGTATTCTTTACAGTTAATTGGTATATTGTTAAATAAAGGTTTGATTGGGTGATTTTTGTGCGTTTAATATGAGATATCTGATTGCTTGGCTACGCTGGTATTTCGTGAAGGTATAAATTACACTTCACTGAGACTGCATCCAAATTTACAGTATTAAGGAAAGGTTCTCGAGATGAAGATAAAATGAAAGTTTCAATAGAGAGGATTTCTAATTGTCTAATTCATGCAGAGAAACACGATTCAACGAAATATTTCTGTTCTTAAATAATTATCTAACTGTTGAATTGACTAAAATAAGAGTAAAGTAAAGTAATAAAATAAAATTATTGTTGTGATATTTTACAACATATTTTTAATAAGTTATACAATAGAAAACAACATACATAAAACCCTTACAATACTTTTTCAAAATTGCTTATAGATCTAAAAATCGATTAAGATTACTATGTATGGATTGGTATATGTAAAGTTAATAAATATAATATCTGACGTGACAGCAGAAAAGTTAAATGTACGAGAAACGCTGTATCTCAGTCTGAATTTAAGTAACGCCCATTCAGAATTGCTGTTTCTGAATGATGAAGATGTTTTTAATTAAAGAAAATTCAAGTGTTCAAGCTAAATGCTACATCGACACTAAATAAATTTTTCTTTGCAATATCCACTTACTTTTTAAAGGTTAATTCAATGTCGTCAATTTGTCCTGCATGGGAATCTTAAATACTCATTAATTTCGATTGCAAATCGAAAGTTCACACGTTACAGAGTATTTCAAGAAAATAAATATGTTGCACCTACCTTTAATTCTTAATCGAAAAACAGTGTCGAAATAGTAAAAAAGACCTTAAGTCGTACTCTAATTTAAAACAAATTTGTTTACGTTCATTAACAGCGCAGAGTGAAACAAAAAAAATTATATATTCGACAGTTTTCATTAGAAAATATTTTTTAATATTTTCAATATATTTGCGATGCAAATTTTGGTCAATTTGAGAAATAGTGGCAAGGAATTTTGTGTGGTATTTGCCTAAACAAGTGGAAGTGATGCTTTTTCCAAGTGGTAAGAATCACCACTTAAGTGGTAAATGTCACCATTTAAAGTGGTAAAGCTTTTCTATTTTAATATATAAGAAATGGTAACTTAAAATATATTTCATTTACAAGTATTAATGAACAATTTTTTTTATTAAAAAATTCTAGTAATGTATCTGGAATGCTATTAAGTATCAGATAACTTGATTGGAATCATAAATATCA
>JABFPB010003890.1:0-16017 GCA_022817645.1 Ceratoteleas bidentatus | reverse complement strand
TTCAATTTCGGTTGCACAATCCATAGTGTTTCTTGAATGATTCCTTTTTCTTGTATGATCTTGTATGAACCTTTAACAAGGATTAGAATATTTGAACCAGGAGCGGAATTACGTTACGTTCCTTGCCACTTCCATTCCTTAGCCATTCCTTAGGCTTTCCTTAGCCGTTCAAATTCGACAGGGGTTCTCAATGACAGCACAACCGCTTGTGCGGCAAGGAGCGAAAAACAGAAACTGAAACTAATTTAGTTTAAAAAAAAACTTTCAAAATGTAGGTAATGCGATGTCTGAGAGAGTATCCCCGTCTCCGTTCGATCAATGGACGTGAACGTGATAGCGAACATCTGCGGTAACTGAAAATCAATATTGCAATAAATAATATATCCTAATTAAATGTTTAATAATAATTTAATCAATGTTGAATATTTAATGAATGAATTTCATGACATTCAGTGAAACAATCAAATATTTTATTACCGTAAATTGCAATATGTATCCGGTTACAACAGTAATGCAATATTTCTGAAATGTTTTTCATATTATGATTAATGTTAATAATAATAATAATAATAATAATAATAATAATAATAATAATAATAATATAATTAATCATTAATATAGAAATTTAAATATTTGGGAGAAATAATTTTTTTAGTTTCGTTCGCCGACAACCTTCAACCAAGGAAATTTTAAAACCGAACAGAAATAATTTCATGAACCGCACACCCATTTAATTGGATTGTTCACGTCAATAATTACATGATCATAATAAATAATGTGTTTGACCGCCAACAGCAGGGCACGTTGAGTATTTTTCAAATATTTCCATATTCTATAATGACATATTTTTAAAAACCGCATTCCTACCCACTTTAATTATTTATAACAATATTAACTGACCATGATAAACAATGTCTCAGTGCGCCAACGTCGGGGCATGTCCGCTTTTGTTCAGCAACAACCATCAACCAAACAAAGCTCATAGGTCCAGAAACTGTCATTGGAGCATACGTATGTTATATAAGAGTTTCCTATCCAATTGAATTGTTTATAACAATAATTAATTAATCATAACAAACAAGTTTCCAGTCTGCCAACAGCGGGGCGCGTTCTGATTTGTTCAAATATGTCTATATTTCATATTAATATATTTTCAAAAACCGCACTCGAATCCACTTGAATTTTTCCAGGCAATAATAAATTAATTATAATAAACAATGCGTCAGTATGCCAACAACGGGGCATCTCCTGTTTTCATCACCAATAACCTCTAAGTAAACATGTCTCACAGTCCACAAACCGTCCTTGGAGCATAAGTATCTCATGCAATATTTTCAAGAACCGCACTTCTATCCACTTGAATTGTTTATAACAATCATTAATTGAACACAATAAACAATTCCTCAGTGCGCCGACAGCGGGGCCCGCCAAGTTTCGTTCACCAACGTCGTCCAACCGAACGAATCTGAAAGGTCTAGAAGGTGTCATGTGGACTTACATAATTTATGAAATAATTCCAAGAACCGCACACAAGTTCAATAGAACTTTTCATAACAATAATTAATTAATCATAACAAACAAGTTTCCAGTCTTCCAACAGTGGGGCGCGTTCTGATTTGTTCAAATATTTCTATATTTCATATTAACATATTTTCAAAAACCGCACTCGAATCCACTTGAATTTTTCCAAGCAATAATAAATTTATTATAATCAACAATGTGTAATTATGCCAACAACGGGGCACGTCCTGTTTTCATTACCAATAACTTCCAAGCAAACAAGTCTCACAGGTCCATAAACCGTCCTTGGAGCATAAGTATCTCATGCTATATTTTCAAGAACCACACGTTTATCCAATTGAATTGTTTATAACAATCATTAATTGAACACAATAAACAATTCCTAAGTCCGCCGACAACGGGGCACGCCCAGTTTTCTTCACCAACGTCGTTCAACCGAACGAATGTGAAAGGTCTAGAAAGTCTCTTGTAGACATACATAATATATTAAATAATTCCAAGAACCGCACACAAGTTCAATTGAACTTTTCATAACAATAATTAATGAATCATAATAACCAATTTTCCTACTTTTCATAGAAACCCATTTAAAATCATACCAATGTTTATGAATATTTATAGCGTTTCATGTATCATCTATGAAATTTCTGTTGCACATGAAAGCTAATTAAACGCCAAGACGCTTTAATCAGGGCTGTTAAAATATTTCCATATTCCATATCCCATTGGACCACGCATCGAAGTCCAGATTTACCCGAACGCATCAAGATAAGGACTTCGATCGAATCTAGGGTAAATCTGAGGCCAACCGCTTCCATATACCTTAGCCTAGGTCCTGATATGTCCCAGATTCGCTCTACCCGTTTGCAATTACTGCTGGTCAAATAATGGGCCAGATTCGACACCTATTACTGCCCAAATCTAGGCCTACGTCGTGGACCACGACATAGGCGCAGATTTGATCCACCATTTATTCATTTGTTACGGACGGCTGAGGAAGAAGGTTATCTTCATCATAGCAGTCACACTGTCATCATTTATTCATTATTGTGTAAACGTTGTCACAAAAGTTAATATACAAACCATAAAATACGTGTTGCCTTTAAGAAAATTTGATTTTTCGACATAAACAATACAGACCAAAACAAAATCCATGCGAAATAATGAAAAATTGGCCGTGGAATCTGTCTTAGCAACATATTTTTTATTTTAATACATTAGGAACGTAACTATACAAAATAACGTTAAACATTTATAATGAGAATGACGAATTCACAATAACGAATCTGGCTCTTTATCGAGAGGTTAGAATACCTCCAGGCTCGTGGGTCTAGATTCGAGCGAATCTGGACTTTTGTTCAAATGTCAATTAGATTGGTCGATATTTGGGTAAATATCGAGACATAATACTGCCATCATCTGGCCCAGGCCATCGATCGAATGTGGGCCAAATCTGGCTTCATTTGGTCCAATGGGATTCACATATTTCCAAACAACCGCACTCCTATCCTTGTTAATTGTTTTCAATTATCATTAACTGATCATAATAAACGATGTCTTAGTGCGCCAACAACGAGTCATGTCCGGTTTTGTTCACCAATATCCTTCTAGCAAACAAATCTCACTGGTTCAGAAACCATTATTGGGATATACATGTCTTATCAAACATTTCCAAGAACCGTACTCTAATCAACTTGAATTGTTTATAACAATCACGAATTAATCACAATAAACAGTTTGTCTGTCCGCCGACAACGGGGCAAGTCAAGTTTTTTCAAAAAAAACATTCAACAAAACGAATCACATAGATTTCTGGAAGTCATTTAAGCATATGTACACTTGAATCTGGTTCGTTGCTCGAGTCAAATCTGCGCGTGCTCTTACAGATAAACAATTATTAGCAGTACCTGTAATGTTAATACGTCACATGTACGCGGTTTTTGTCGTTAGCTGTGCCAATGTGTCACGTACGTGAACGTCAATTATGCAAGGGATGATCGTATTTCAAAGTTGCTTAGATTATCACTCATATAAGTATCATTAGTCGACATTATTCAAACGGCGAGTAAATCCAGTTAGAATGAAATTGTTATTAAAATCAGTTAGCATCAGATTTATTATTTCAATCCTCCGTACAAAATATTATTTTAATCGTGTGTACTTTAAAAGTTATTCGCACATTTCGCAGATATCTGAAGGACGGTTAAACGAACAAAATATGCCATTTTGACAATTAACAGTAAACCATAAATCCTCGACGTTCTTAAATATAGCTATTAATTAATATTGAACTTATTAATTACTATATCTAGAGTTTTTCGTGTTGATCTCGTGTGGTTTTTTTTATTCTTTTTGATGTATGCATTTCATTCCAGTGCGTATTCCACGAACCGTAACTTCCTAAGTCTTTCTGTAATGCTCGTAATTCCCTGTGAAAGCGGAAATTATTGTTTAACAAATAATATTTATATTGTAAAAGAGCGGTGAGGAATTAATAATACATTTTGACAGTAAACCCTCATTGAGAACCTTATAGTGATAATGATAATGATAATAATAATAATAACAATCTTAATAATAATAATGATAATAATAATTATAATAATATTAATAATAATAATAATTATAATATTATTATTAGGATCGGTATTATTTAAATTTAATTTTACCTATTTTCCTTTGGTCTCTTTGCCTGTGTGGAGGCCACGGGTTTTGGAACTGGTACTGCCTTTTCAGCTTGCAGCATTTTTAGAGGTACTTGGAGATGAATCTCCGGCTGCGTAACCGGCTGTGTGTCTGACGGCAACTTCTTCGATTGAACCAGCCCGCGCTGGCCATCATCCTGAACCACTGAAAGAGATGAAGGCATTGTAGTTGGGTGCTCTTTCTCAGTTTGCTTCACGTGCAGCATCTCCGGTGCCGTCTTAGTCAATCCAACCGGAACCTGCAGCCCACCATCTTGGAAACTTGTGGCAGCTGAATTTTCAGTATTCGAAATCTCTTTATTATCCGGCTCATCCTGCATCTTCCATGATGCTTTGGGGGCGTGGCTGGTGGTCTTAAGATTGGGCAGGTTCTCCACGTCGGCGAGCACCGCCTGCTCGTTATGAGAAGAAGGCGAGCTCGGGAAGCCGAAGAACGCGTCGCTGTCGTCCTTAGTGACAGGCCCCGTGGGGTAATCAGGGGCTCGGTCGGTGGTGGTGGCGGCCGGGTGCGTCTGGAAAAACGTGGGGTTGGTCCGGGCGAACTCCGTCGCGGTATCGTCGGCCCGGTCAGACGCGGCTTCCGTGTCGTAGTCGACGGTCCCGTGGATGGTGGCTGTCTTTGTAGACGCTTGTGGCGCCTCCTGGTTGTGGTCCACCGTCGCTCGCGAGTTCTCCTGCAATTTGGAGACCTCGATGGTGGAGCTCGTGGGCGGCGCCGTCGGGGCGCTGCTGGTGGTCTCAAGGTTGGGCGCTTCCGGGCGGGCTGATGTTGACGGGGTCATCTCGGTATCTTCCGGAGCTTCCGAGGCTTCACTCAACAAATTTGCATCTACTGCTGTAAAGTGAAAACATGTAAGACTTACAGTTCTTAAACTTTTTAACTTTTTATTATAGGCTTTTTTTAAATTATAAATCACCTGTAAAATCAATTCTCTTTAGAATCTAGAAATGTAACAACAGAAAATTTGCATATAAATAATGCAATTTAAAAATGCCTGCTTTAATTCACTCAACAAATAATTTGTTGAGTGTATCGTTTCTTATTGGACAAGACATTATTAACTTTTTATAAGTAAGTACCTTGTTCTGGAACATCTTTGATGCTTGTTATTATTGTTTTCAATCGAGTAATGTCCAATGACGATGTTTGAGGACTTGCCAGAAACGCCGCAAAAACAAGAGCACCATGTTTGTCATACATAGTTTTCAATGCTGCGATTTCTCTATCCCTTTCCGCCATTATTCCAAATATTAAATTGAACTCCGGAAATTCTGTCTAGATTTAAAAATAAAATATGTTATAATGTTCATATAAATGAAAATAATAAAGCGCGTACAATGTTTACCAAATTTTGTTTTCTTTTCTCCTGCATCTGTAACATAAATAGTAATTATAATTGAATTAATGTAATTATTGATGAAGATGTTTCTATTACATTGTATTATCATTGTTTTATATACTATTTGATTAAATATAAACAATGTTAGATGGTTATTTCAGAGCCATTTCAAGGTATCTACGACGTTGACTTGCGAAACTGCATGTTTAAATAACTTGAAATCATGTAAAAGCGGCTTAACTGTTTTTTCCTCAAACCCACAGACATAAAAAAATGAAATTTATTCTATAAAATCATTGCAAATATTACGTAATCTTTGCAGTGATTTGGTTGTTCAATTTACCTTCTGAAGCACACGTTTCAAACAACTTGGGTTTCTCAATTGTCGACGCAGCTTCTCTCGAATTTCCCAATTAGGTTTAAATTTCCTCTTGGACCACATAAAAGTCAGCAATTCATGTGACACTATGGGACCATTAATTCCACTATTGTCACACATAATTTGTATTAATGTGTTTGATGATTCCTTCTCTATTTCAACAATAAATTGACAAATTTTGTCAACAGTCTAAAAAAATATTGACATGAAAATTTTCTGAACATTCAATTATATTATAGAATGAGGCATATAATATTGCATATACCTTGTCAAGTAAAAAACCTCCCAATGACTTTTCCATTTTTCCTATAAAAACATAATTGTTGTATATAAACTTACATATATATAAACTTATTAAACATTATTTTGTTATATTACTATTTGCAACAATTAAACAAGAAACATTTAGTTAATTATGCCATTAGATCGGAACTTACCTCTTAACATTCACGATTACTCGGATCCTAAACGTAAACCCTCCCATGAACACGAAAATGTAAACACGTTACCGACCGTCGTTAATTGGGGAAATTGTTAGTGAGGGAAAAACAGGTGGCGCCAAAGAAAATAGATGTTTCCATTTTAGGAGTTGGGTTATAGGCCATTGTTTACAGTCACGGCTTTGTGCAGTCGCAAAACGGTTTTCTGCAGAAAAACTTCGGAAAAACTGCAAGAAGTGGTAGAGGAAGTCGTAGAGAGTGTACCAATTTGTCGAGGTAGGTAGACAAGACATCAAAAGAACAAATTTTTATATTTGATTTTTGTTATATTTGATATTTGTTCGATTTTGATCTGACTAGCGAAAATTCATGCAAAAAATATATCCGAAAAATATAATTATATAGAGAAATATATAACTAATTATTTCTCACCTGTTTTGTCATTGATATGTGATTAATTGTTTATTGTGTTACAGTGGAAATGGATGTGATCAGAAAAAGGGTCAAAGTTGATGTCAGCCAGTTAGAGGCGCTGGTCAATGCTATTGAAACCCAGAAATCGTTGCTGACTAAAAAAAATGAGACAGTAAAAGGACGAGAAAATTATAATAAAGACTGGAACCGACTGGCTAATGAGTTAAATCAACTCGGTCCGGAGAAGTCAGTGGAGGAATGGCAATCGGTATATTCACATGCTAATTTTTATTAACTAACCTTACATTCAGTAATTAACATTACGATGTAACTAGGGTTGTCACAAATTATTTTTTTTGAATCAAGAAAATCAAATTTTTTTATTAAAATCAGATTTATTTTCTTTATATCAAATATTTTATTTTTTTTAGAGTTACGGATTTTTTTGTAAAATTACATTTTTTAAGATTTTTGCGAGACTCAGGTGAAAAAAATAAGTATATGTTAAGTTAACATAAACTTCTGCAAAAATGCGAATTTTTTAAAAAGCTCACGTAATTTTGTTGTGTCTTCGCCAAGTTTTAAGTCAATAATTTGAAAACTGTTAGAGAAGTTCATTTTTTGTGATAAAATCGAACACGATTTTGCATGGAATTTTAAGAAAAGTTGAAATAAAATGCCTTATCACTGAAAAAGATTTATTTTATCAATTATTAACACATTTAAAACTTGTTTACACTTGTTTTTATTGAATTATTATACAAAGTGCTCGACTAAATGGTACATAAATAGGAATAGCGTAAAAGTAAGTTAACGCTATTCCAGTAAAAAGAATTGACCAAGTGTGGTGCTATAAGAGGGCTCCACTGGGGTTCCCGACTAAAAAAATCACGTTAGCTATCTATACTTGTCGAACCCCCCTCAATCTTTGTAAACTATTTCTTTACACTCTACAGAGTATTGTGAAGTCATTTACAAGTCATTTGCAGTCGAGGAACATACCCAAATGTGGCTTCATAAGAGCGCTCCCCTGGGGTTCCCAACCCTGGTACAACGAACATAGAGTTTCAGACTCAAAAAACGAGTCTGAAATACTATGAAATATGCAACAGAAATTTCACAGTAGTAACATGAAATAATCTGAAATTTCATATACGTTCATACTTAATCGGATACAAATGGGAATGCATTCCAAATTGTTCTCAATTGTATATGAATACTGTGAAATATCATATACAATCATACACAATTGAGTACAATTTGGAATGCCTTCTCAATTATATCCAATTGAGTATGAATGTATATAAAATTTCATATTATTTCATGTTACTACTGTGAAATTTCTGTTGCATTTTTCATAGTATTTCAGACTCGTTTTTTGAGCCTGAAACTCTATGATCGTTGTACCAGGGTAGGGAGCTCACTTAGAGGCGTACCTAAGGCACCGAAGTTTTTCCTTAGAAATATGAAACTTTCGTACCTCTTACAGGAAAGAAATGTGGCGTTATGCACATATAACACAAGTAAATTCGATATGAATAAGCAATAATTATTTATTTTCCATGTAGTAAAATTAACAGGTTCATGCGATATATGAGGAAAACGTGGTTGCCATACCCTTTTTCGCGTGAGTGTGTACGGAGTTTCCGTCACCACGAATAACGCGACGGAGGCATACAATAGATACCTGTGGGGACGAATGGGATCACACGTGTTTTCGATTTTTTGGGTATGTCCAGAAAAAACTGTTTATTATTACACGAGGGAAAAAAATGCCATAAGTCCAACAGTATAATCGATGTAGAACCGAAAATATTGAAACAATAATACTCGAAGTTAAATGTACTTTATTTCATATTAAAACGAAAATTACATTGCATTAGAAGCGAATGAACTTAACTCAAGAAATACGCGCTGTTGAACGAATAGCTTATTAAATATAACGCTTTTCGTTTTCAAATCAACACCGAATCAGTCTTGGCTGAACAGAATCCAGTGTTGGTTCAACAGCAAACTCGCAGTAGGACGCGCCGGCACAAGTGAGTGGCTGCGCGGGAAGTCAGTGCGTTTCGCAGTTGACACTTAACCTCCAGTATCGCGACCGGTAGCCGGTGCTTGGAGCAAAATAAACCAGCCAGTTCGTTGCTCAGTGCGCATTGTCCCTTTCGTTTTCCCTGGCCGTTTTTCGACCGTTTTCACTGGCCGATAGCCGGAATACACTTGAAGCAAAACAAACCAGTCAGTTCGTTGCTCAGCGTGCATTGTCCTGTAACCGTTTCGTTTTCCCTGGCCGTTTTTCGTTTGGACCGAAATTTTGTTTTGGAAACAGTATTCCAAAGTAAGATATTCGCTTGATTATTATGTTGTAATAATTTATATCACTATCATCTTGTTTTATCACTATCATTTGTGTTGTATTTATTTGTGTTCTGTTTATTTTTCAAGCGTAAAAATGGATTCATTTGTATTAAAAAAATTGCATGAATTTAACTTAGACAGTTTAGCTAACAAATTCGCAGGTATGGAAATGTTTTTTATGTTTCAAGTACTTCATTACAAAAGCAATATTATTAAACTTAATATATACATTTGTAGCACAGTGTATCGACCAAGAAGTGTTCAAGTCTTTGGACGAATCGACCATTAAAGAATTGATCCCAGAAGTTGGCATTCGAATTAAGTTTACAAGACAGTACGAAGATTATCTGAAATCACTAAGTGGAGATATAGAAATTGAAATCGATGAAAGCCTTTTTCTAGAACCGATAACAGAGGACATATCCAATGTTCTCACTGAAACGCAGAGTGCAACACCAAATAATGTGCCTAAGAAAGAAGGTTGATGGGTTTTACATTTCAACATTATTTTTAACTATATAATCGTAAAGGGTATTTAAAAATGACTGATAAAAATTAACTATGTTAAATTATACAATGTGTAGGATTAAAGAACAAACTTCTGTCAAATACGAGAGGAAAAGTAGTTTTGGCATCGTTTGATAAAGACAAAGAAGATTGGCGGACTAAATTAGTACAATATATTATTGACGAGGAATTAAATGATAATCCAAATACATGGTATATATAAATTAAATAATGAAAAGTAAAATCTGCTTGACAGTTCGACTCAACAATTTATTTATTCGATTTAGGATTACTCGAAATCGGTTCGAAGAATTGGCGAATGAAATTTCAGAGATTTTTCCAAACGAAGCCCGCGAAACCTACTATATACGATCGAGTAAAGGAGTAGCTGCGAGTGGCAAGTTGTATGCACGGTTTCTCAACCTTAGATCGTATTACCGGGAAATCGGAATTATATCTGATAACAAAGAGGACGAAACAAGTGAAGAAGGTTAATTTTATTTAAAGATATTTATTTCGCTTTTATCGGTTCCTGAAATTCAAAATCTACAGACATTTGTTACGATAACATAGCTTAATGATTAAAATATTTTAATGCTTACTGCAATCGATTACTAAGGTATTAATTTAATTTGTAAACAGTGACAGATTAAATTATTTAAATGTAATCATATAATATTAAAAAATGTATTATTCATATATTTTTGCATACATATTCATACATATTTCAAAAAATTCGGAAAACTGAGAAAATAATGATAATATTACAACTGTAAATTCTATAGTTCTCTTCTATAGAAATGTAAATTCTATAGTTCTAAACACTCTTAAAACAATCTTTTCATCTTGAAAGGAATTGTTTCATATTGAAAGGATTTTCAGATCAATATATCGACAAAACTAAATCATTTCATAAAAAAAGAAATAGTTTTAATACAAAACTACTATTAATTCAGTTTAAAATAAATTCTTTCAACATAAAATTAAATTATATTAAAATAAACGAATCTTCACAAAATTACAATATAACCTGAAGAACTGTATGAGTGTTGTCATGAAGAATGTTGAGTGAACAGTAAAACTTCCTTTTATATCTGATATGTTATTCATACATCAAGTGTAGACTTTTGGGATTTATGTATTTTAATTAATAACATTTATGGATATTCAGACCAAACTTTATTTATCTTTTAATTTCTTCAGCTACTTCTGCACTAGTAAGCGAGGACATTGAATGGTTGAAGAGTAATTTGGAACCATTCTATGAAGTGAGGAAAAAGTGGAATACGACGTTTAAAGATCGAAATGCGTTGACATATAATTCATTTCATGAATATTTTGAAACTTTTAAATGTTTAAAACTATCGAATGGCAACATTTTGGTAAACACTTTAATATTATTTTAAAAGTAAGGAGTTTGCTCAGTAAATTAAAACAAATTAGGATACTAATGAAATTAAAATCACAAAATTTATATCACATCACATACTTATGGCAATTTTTTCAAATTTTCTGATCATTTAATGAAGGAGATAAAACGATCAAAGATAGCTACTTTGACAGGTTCTGATGCAATTTATAAAATAATAATTTATGCATAATGAAAACAGTGTTCTAGCCTGAAAACCAAGCTTGCGACAGAACACTTCATTTGAATGTCATTGAGTAACCTCCTTAAATGTCATTGCTGAACATTAATTGAGTTGACAAAATCACATACAAAATAACATTAATTCCTCAGACTAAAATAGTTTTTCCTCCTGTTATTTTCAGTGGGAAGATGATTTTAAACATACTTACAACTGCAGAGAAGGAGTTTTCATAGAAAAGTGGCCATTACTTGCACATAAAATTATAGCTTTGGATATAAAGAAGAAAAAAAACAACAAAGTGCTGGCTTATTAGATTTATTGAAAGGTCATTATTACATTTAAAACCAGCGAATGACATCAAATGAATATAACGATTCAAAAATTTTGTTTACTGATTAAACATTTATCATTTAATCATGTGGCAACTAGGACTAATTTAATTGTTAATAAAATATGCCAAATATTTATATAAATTATTGCAGATTTATTTTTATCAATTTAATATAATTATTTTTATAACTGTATATTATGAAATTATTCTTTTAATATAATAAATTAGTAACTTTTGGATTTTTACAGATTATATGATTATTGCCTTTCAAGAAACAGTCACTACGTAATTAATAATTATTATGTTAAGAAATTAATAACTGCCACTACTAATTATAAATTAGTAGTATAATAATTTACTATTTTACTAATTATAATTTATTATATTACTAATTATTGCATACATTAATGAGAAAAAAGAGCATATTTATTTTAAATAATTTGCATTTGACTTAAATCTAATTAAAAAAATTATTGTTTTGGAATCATTTATATAATTATAATCATTAATTTGGAACTGTATTTATTATTTATTTATTATAATGAATATAATGAATTATATTTATACCTATAAATCGATTCTCATTGTTTTCGAATTTTTATGGTTTGTAGGACATGAGGACATTGCAGCAATTTTGACGCTGCCTAGTTTACTCGGCACCCTGAACGTCAAATCCAAAGGGGTAGGAAAGCGTTGACGTCCAACTGCTCAAGAAGTGCAGCAGGGCTTTGTATTACATCTGAACGTAAGAAATCAAATGTATTTTGTAAAGTTGCTGCATCTTCTTCTCATCACACAATATTCTTCTTCTATTCAATCTATATTAATATCTTTATGATACATTTTATTGACCAATTTTTTTTCTTACAGACAATTGAGGAAGTGCAGCCGTATTTGGAGAAGAAAAGGCAGTTTTATGCAAGTCTGAAGTTGACATTGCAGCCAACACCTGTGATTTGTGGTCCAATCACCAGCATTCAACAATCGTTTGTGATAGTTGACGACAAGCATTACAACTTTGATTCACCACTCAAGGCGATTGACTCTTGTTTCAAGCTGTATTTTGCTACAAATGCTCAGTACCCAGCAGAGAGCGTGAATGTTTGGAGTTTCGTACAAAATTATATTTATGAGATTAGCGTTAAAGGACAGCGAACTGCACCAGCTGTTAATGCATTAATATCTGATTTAAAAGGATTGCATGAAGAGTGACTAAGACTGCGTTATTTATAATAATTTTTATATTGTGACTGAGCGAAATATTATTTATTATAATTTAATAAAATGACTCCCAACGACTTAGAACAACACACGTTGCATTTTATTAATTCTTTATATTATAACATTTTGATTCCTCGGAGCGTAGTTCAAGACATAATTGACAATTTACAAACATATTTAAAGACAGCTTATATACCATTTATAAAACAACAGTTCAAAAATTATTATGACAATGTCGGTGACAACAGTAAAAAATCAAACACCGAACATGTAGATTCATTCTTCAAGAGGAACCTGGATCCATTCAATGCTTTTTCAACTGAGCACTTAAGATTCCAGTATTTTATTAAACAAGGCACTTTATTTTTTCCGGACAATTATATCATAGGCAACTCAAACCAATATGAATTTAATGCACATAAATCAACAAATATCTTTTCAGAATTCATATCTATTAAAAAAACATTAAAACTTGTCTTACAAAGCCATAATTTATTAAACGATATAAAATCTCATTACAAATGTTTGCAAAACGAAAAAGTTGTAATTTCAAACTTTGTACAGACTATTGGCGTAAACGAGTCAATTCTCATGGACGTAAATTTGTTTTGCCCCTATCCATTTATTTTGATGATTTTGAATCAGCAAACCCGTTAGGTTCACACGCTGGGAACAACAAACTTGGGGCAATTTATTATTCAATAGTATGTCTTCCCCCTAAATACTACTCTCGATTAGATTTTATATATACGTCATTGTTATTTAAAGCAAACAATAGAAAAGAGTTTGGAAATGACGTAATATTTAAAAAGCTTTGTGACGAATTAAATGACTTGTATAAGAACGGTATAAATATCAATGTCAATGGAACTGCCGAAAAAGTATATTTCGAAGTGGCGTTTCTTACGGGAGATAATTTAGGGTTAAACGGCATTTTAGGATTCACCGAGTCGTTTTCTGCTAACTATTGTTGCCGGATATGTAAAGCTGATAAACAGATTATGAAGAAAATGATTAAGGAAGATGACAGCTTACTTCGGACAGCTGAAAATTACGAATAAGATGTTCTTCTGGAGGATTTAGCAAAAACCGGCATAAAATCAAAATGTATTTGGAACGAAATTGAAACTTTCGATGTTTGTACAAATGTTGTGACTGACGCTATGCACGATTTATTGAAAGGCGTATGCCCATATACAATGACCGCCATAATAAATCGTTTAATCAAGGAACAGATAATTTCTCTTGAAACATTAAATTTCAGAAAACAACTTTTCGAGTATGGATCATTAGAAAGTTCTAATATCTCACCAAATATAAAGCCACATCATTTACAAAGTATGATAAAAATTTCATCTTCTGAAATGCTCTGCTTTTGTAGATATTTTGGTTTAATGGTGGGAGATCTCATTCCGGTAAATCATCCCTACTGGTTAGTATATTTACATCTTCGACAAATTCTAGACATTGTAACTGCACCACATATGTTAAAAGGACACTTCGTACTTCTCCAAACATTGATTTCTGAATTTAATGAAATGTATATACGCTTGATTGGTGAATTAAAACCAAAAATGCATTTTTTGACCCATTATCGTCGTATAGTTGAAAAATTGTTTACTGCAAATGGGACCATACAGTTTGTAACAGAAGCGCTACCTTCTACAGGTTTTAGTGAACACTACCATGCCTACGAAATTACGAAAACCTCGATAAAAAAGTATATTATATGTACATATGAAAGCCTACCTACTAAATTTCCTGCATTATTAGTTAATAAGAATGTAAACATGTATATAGCTACTCGTTTTATCTTGTAAGTCTCAAATCAAAACATGTACAATAATAATTATCAAAGATCCATTGAACCATCATGCATTTTTTTTATTTTCGTTTATTATTAGGGTTGCAATTATTTCAGTCATCGTTTGATTAAAATCGTGATTTCAATTGAAGAAAAAATCTCAATTCAAATTCATTATGCATTTCAGTAAATTGACATATATTTCACTAAAATGTCATTTTACAATTAAAAATATAAAGCATATAATTTAATTTTATAATTATAATTAACTTTCCACTAGTGATACAAAAAAGGTAAGAATAAATTATTATTTTATAATAAATAGAAATGTTCTAATTAATTTATAACAAAATATAACTTACGTAAAAATGTGTTTTTCAAATAGATATAATTTGATTTATTTTGTATGGATTTATAATAAATTAGATACAACTGAATAACTTATACTTAAACATTCTCACATGAATTGATTCTCATTTATGATTCTAACAATAAATAACTAAATTGGTGTATAGACTAGTAATTTACTGAAAATGCTTGTATTTGTAACTGTCAAGTTAATTAGTAGTTTGAACTGGCTAATTTTAATTTACATTTAAATATTTCGCGTCTCCACTAATTGAAGAATATTGTGTCACGTCGAATAACCTTAAAATATCACATTAAAGTTACTTTTCGAAATGGAATATGTACACCTTATGTTTTAACAGCAGAAAGGTTATAAACTCACTCGCTATTATCTCCATAACATTTCGCTGTAAGACTGACAGTGGATTCATTTTTGGTTTAACATCGAAGCGTCCTACTTCGAGTCGCTGTTAGTTTGACAATATAACCTTTACAGCTAGCGCCGCTGTTGAACCTACTACGAATTCTGTTGGCCCAATGGCATTTTTTCTCCCCGTGTAGAATATTATTTCGTGGCATTGAAGGGTACAGTCTATTATACCAATACAATTAGATTTTTAGTAGACAAAAAACACGGAAACAAGTCTGAATATTTTTACAAAATTATTCAGTAAACTTAAAATATAAGGGAACATTTGAACAAAATTACCAAACTATTTGAATGAAACACCGTACCTTTTTGTAGAATTGTTTGGTAATTTTGTTCAAATATCTCGTTATATCCTTAGTTTACTCGCTAGTTCGGTGAAAATATTCAAATATTTTTCTGTGCTCAAAAAAAATAGCCGCAAATAGTCGGCTTTTTTAAAATTAAAACAAGTTAATTTGTCATGAAATAAGTTGGTTCTAGCCGGTTATAGAGGATAAGAAAATTATGTGAAATTTCAAAGCGATTCATTGAGCACTTTCAGTATGGGGGCAGGATCACTTAAACGATATTCCATTTAAACGACAGGGTGTGTGGTCGAGCGATACTGAACATAGTCATGTATCTTAT
>JABFPB010003889.1:0-16013 GCA_022817645.1 Ceratoteleas bidentatus | reverse complement strand
TGTATATACGTTATGTTATATAATGTGTTTTATATAAAACCAATTATATAAAAACCGGCGTCTAGCGTTCGAAAAATGATTTTTATATATAGAGAGATATTATATATATGTGTCAAATTGATGTTCTATCAGGGAACTGGCACTTCCGTGTCCATGTACATGGATCCTTAAAGTTAATTTAAAACATTTTACAAGTATATAGTTAATTATTTGCATTTTAGAATATGATTAGATCTTAAATAAATAGATAAATAAATAAATGATAAAGAGATGTATTTTTGTTAACAATTAATATGCAAAACATTTTCTTGTTTCAGATACATCGCATCAAAATGGACGATTATGTTCACAAACCTAAAAAAATTAAACTTTTTAATGAGGATGAACAATCGAAATTGGAAGGTATTGAATTATATTAACATGTTTTTTAATAATTTTTAGTTTTAATTCGTACTTGAAAAGAAAATTAATTACAATTAAAAGTAATTAAATTTAACTTATGCTTATAATAGATACATTGGGTATTTGTAAAATGAAAATTTTGCAAGAACCGTAAAGAAAAGAAATAAGAGAATAAAGTCAACCCACTTTTAAATTTTATACCATCTCAGTGAACCAAACGTGGGATTGCTTCGAAATTGGTAAAAAATCTACAAATAAAATTAATATGCAATTTCACATGGATCTCAAAGCCCCTATGCAAATCCTATGCAATATGCGAAAAAACTGAAAAACTGCAGAGTTACAAAAAGGAGGAGCTCTAATGGAATTTTTTACCTAGAAAAAAATTCATTCATTCCCTGTTATTTAACCATCAGTATGAATTATTTTCCAGCATTGTTTGTGCGACATGGTGTCTTCATATGGGACAATGAGGGAAAAACACCGCTGTGTTCTGCAGTCGAACAAAAAAACCCCGAGATCGTCGACTTGTTGATTCGTCAGGGTGCAGATATCAACGGTATTTCAGCAGACGGCATTACACCATTGGTTCGAGCCATCATGAATAACGATAACCACATGGCTATGGATCTCATCAATCGTGGTGCGAAAATCAACCTAGAGCCAGTCGAAAATGCCCAGTCGACATCGAACATTTCAAGAAAAAGTTTAAAGAGATCGCCACTTTATCATGCAGTGGTCCGCGGAAATACCACCATCGCGGAAGAACTACTGAAGCGAGGAGCTGTCTGTGAATTTGAGATGAACCTTGGCACTGTGCTGCACTACGCGATCAAGAAGAAGAACCAGGATATGGTCACTTTGCTACTGAAGCATGGAGCCAATCCCAACTCAGTCAAGATTCTCAACCTATGTCCCTTGAATCAAGCTATTTTGCTTTCAGACAAGAACATTGTCAATCTGCTTTTAGATCATGGTGCGAACGTCAACTTTTGTCCTTCCTACCAAAATCATGACTCTACTTACGAGGCGTACATGCTGACACCCCTCCAATTAGCTGTCCTCACGGACGAATACGAAATAGCTGCACTGCTGGTGAAACGAGGCGCAAATGTAAACTGCAAGGACCATGGGACAAAAATAGTTCTCTACGATGCCGTCAACAGGTCTACGGAAATGGTGAAGCTGCTACTGGATCATGGTGCAGAGGTCAGCAGCTCCATCTTGTCTCGTGCCATTAAAAATCAAAATATCAGCACCCTGGAAACGCTGTTGGAGAAAAATCCCGATGTTAACAAGAGAGATCCAGGTAACAAGTTTCCGTTGCACATTGCCATTGATTCCGAAAACGATGAGATCGCACTGTTGCTCCTCAGTCACGGCGCTGACGTTAGACTGAAGGGAGACTACGGCCTAACTGCACTGCACAAAGCAGTTGAACACGACAACAAAGCAATGGTCCTGGAATGTCTGAACCGTGGAGCCGACATTAATGCCAAGTTTGACAACGAGAATGAGCGCTGCAGTTGTGAATTTCCCAGGTTGCCTTGGAAGTTCCACGAAATAGAGCTCAAACCTTTTAATAAAAGCAGATGTGCTCATCAAAACGGCATGACTCCTTTACATCTTGCAATTTCCAAAGACAACGTCAACATGGCCGAGCTTCTTCTGACTTACGGCGCTGACATTAATGCAACAGACATTCATGGGATGATGCCTATGCACTATGCCGTACTCCAGAGTGCTGCGATGGTCGAAACACTGGTCAGAGCCGGCGGAGATGTGAATTGCGAACGCAAGCACGGTTATCGTCCCATTCATATATCTGTTGCCTCAAAAAACCCATTTATGGTTGAGCTGTTGCTTAAGCGTGGCGCTGAAGTCAAAGACTATGCTTCAGTATTTGCACTGCAGCACGCCGTTATGCTTGACGAGGAGGCGATCGTGCGGCTGCTTCTGTCAAGAGGAGCCAATGTCCACCAGATCTACCCTGACGGAAAGTTCATAATGCACTTGGCAGTCTTGTGCAAGTCGACAGAGATGGTTGCTATCTTAGCAGATCAAGGTGCCGATCTCGACGTCGATGGCTGTAACTACTATCGAACGCCATTGATGTATGCTATTCAGGAAGCCAGAATTGATATGGTCCGCGAACTGTTGGAAAGAGGCGCCAACATCAATTGTAAGTGCAGAGATGGAATGACTCCATTGATCTATACTATGTTTCTATGCTATATATACCCTGATATATATATAAAGATTGAAAAACTGCTCATCACATACGGCGCCAAGGTTAACGAGTGGGATAAAAAAGGAAAAACTGCACTGAGTTACGCAATCCAGAGCGAGTCCATAGTAGCCGTTGAGATGCTGCTGAATGCTGGGGCCGACTTGGGCAAAGAACAGAGTCTGATCATGGAGTCCCAGAAAGATATGAGGGATTGGTTGCTGTTTCGTGTGATAAAACTGCAAACTCTGGGATGGAAATTCAGCAAAGGGGTCAACGATATTGTGGAAGGGGTAAAGGAACAGAGGTTACTGCAAAGACTGGAAAAGTTCCGGAAGGGGTGCAAGGAGGAAGTAGAGAAGATGAAAGAAAAGATGGTCAGTGAGGAGTTTAAGGTGTCAGTTTACGAGGCAATGACGAGCAATAATAAAAAGATAGCATCTTATTTAAGAGGAGGCGAGATGCAGGAGATTCTCAAGTCGGACGAATTTGAGAAGCAATTTCCTCGGTACAGTAGCATGATTGGTTATACTGTGAAGAAAAGCGTTGAGAACTACCAGTTTATTAATGAGAGGCATAATATGATTTGTGAAATACTTGATGAGGTACATGAGGTTCGTTTGCCTCCACCATGTACCTGGCGAATTTCTAGTTTCTTCAGTAGGAAGGATGTACAGATTTTAAAAAAGAAATATAAATAGTATTGTTTGTAAAATTCGTTTGTAACGAATATGTTTAAGTAATATATATGGATTTGGAGATTATTTATTACACTGTTTTGTTTAAAGATTCGATTTAACTCAGTATTACTGAAATATACATTCAAACTGAAAGTATTAATATATGAATGAAAAAGAATGAGAAAACTTAAGAAATCGATTTTGATTTAAAATGTGATCTATCTCCATATCAGAGTGTTAATTACAATTGTTTTTTAGCATAATGTTTGATCTGAATGAGTACTGTAATAGAAGAATATAAATAAAAATGAGATATATTTTACTATATTTGTAGTTGCCCAGCAAACATGAAACAATTGAAACCATTCGGAATATTTTCATATGTATTGAATTTCTTCAAAAACTGAAATTTCTTAGTTGTAACCGTTCAGCTCTATTGTATGACTGAAACGCTTATTGTATCGGTTTGAACCAATAAACGATCTCTTTGAATATTGTTATTTCCAGTTACTGATTTTAATCTATCCGTGCTTAAAAAGATCAGCACACGTTATAATGTTATTTATGTGATTTCTCGTATTCAAATACTGTGGGGCGATTTAGATAACATTAGCTTAAAAGGCTAAGATTACGAAAATGTTTGAATTTTTTATTTCTTTGTTTTTTTTAATTAAACAATTTTTTTGCATTTTTTAAAACAATTTTTCCAATTTTTACCCATGTTTAAACTATTTCTATCGTATTTTTAATTATTTATTCGAGTTATCCCCTTTTACAACCCTAGTAAAAATAAAAATATATTCGGAATATATTGGGAATATATTGGAAATATGTTGGGAATGTATTGGCTATATAGGGAATATATTCCCATCTATTCCTTAACTGTAATAGAACTGTTTTCTTAACAATTTTAATTGTAATTATATTATTAAAAGAGGAGAAATAAAATAGCAATTAATTAAAATATGTTTATTATCTATAACGTATTGATACAATACGTTGCACGCAAAGGCGTTTTGCGCGTGGACCAATGATTCAAAAAATACTGTCTTAAATGTATAACTCACTTAAGTATTATCCATTACTTTGCTAAAGTACAATGTAATTTCAATGCATCGCGCGAAAAAAAAGACCTCGAGTCATCGAACTTCGTACAATAGTCCGTACAAAAAATATATCCATAGTTCATTATATCGTCGTAAAATTCGTCGCTGTCCCCGCAAAGTCAACCGATCCAGCCTCGTTCATTCAAAGAAACTCTTTTGCAATATCATTCCATCGGTGAATCGAATTCAAATCTTGATTTAACATTCCCTGAATTCCAACACTGAATCTGAGAAATGGAGTTACTGTTCTGTTGACTCAGCGGCGATTCCAATATAAAATTCGATTCTTTAAAGACAATGTTAAAAACTGAGATTCTCAAGAGATGAGAAACTGTTCGGTTTTCGATCCCAACATTTCGTTCTTAAAAAGTAGTACAAAATACGAATAGAAGAAACAACTGAAATCAACTTTTGCCTACATCGGTTGCGTAAAATTCCAGCTTTTACAGTGTTCGCGATAGCGAACTAGGCGAAAATACAGTTTAGTTTCCGTGAGTTACGCTGATGAGTTAATTCCCCCCTCCCTCGTGTGTTATTAAAAATAATGTATATTTGTCGTTCTGGTTTGTGCGCGATGAAAGAGAGTTTCGCTTCTGAGAAAATAGCACTCGTAACAAAATCAGCCTGACAGTTGTGGGAGTCTTCTGATTGTGGATGGTCTGGGTACAAAAACGGCATTCAAGAGTAGAATGTCAAGACGGAAGTGTGGTTTCCTCGGACTAGTAAGAATGGCGGCATGTCCCTCGTAAGTGTCTCTAACCAGGCCATGTAAAGTGGCGCCGAAACCGCTCCTTTTCTTGGCATAGGCAATGTCCTGAAACAATCGACGATTAGTATTGAGAACTCAAAAAGTAATTGCATATCCACATTTATCCAGGAAATACTCACATAACAACTAAATTGGCTTCCATGGAATTCTCGATGAGCAATTCTCTCAGCCGAAGATGTCTGTTGGTTTTGTCTTTCATGGCGAGAAGTTCGGACTCCTTAACTGGTTCTGCGAAGAGTAAAAATGTATCGTTAATCTTTCTGAATCTTCCACAAAGTTTTATCAATTTCTTTCGGTGACTTAGATGGAGTCGTAATGAGTTTAGACAAAAATACCAACCTTCAGTTAAATCCTTGCAAGCTTCGGAATTTTGATAATCCGCTATCAAAGAATCAAAGAACTCCTTCGTTTTCGGTTGCGCTTGTTTGGAGATATCCGGAATGACTTTCAGAGCTGAATAATCGATACGGAACTTGGCCAGAAGACTCGCCATGCTGAAACAGACGCAATTATTCGATCAATCGTCCAATTTTCATTCAGAACTTTTCGTCTACCACAATGGAACAAGTTTGCAACAAATTCATTTTTAAATAAAATTTTTTAAATCAATAGTTAAATCGAGTATAACACGAAATGGAAAATCACCTTCGCTGTTCATATTCCAGTTCCGAATGCTTGTTGGCCAAAGCGAACACTCTTAGTTTACTGCTGGACCAGTTGCGCCGCGTGCTTATAATATACGGAAGTAGTAGAGTGAGGCCGCCATCGTCGTACAGCCACCAGACGTCGATCGTACCCTTCTTTTGCTTACGTTGAAACTTAGTAACGACGCTGAAGATGTCCTTGGAAATGTCGACGATGTTCTGGCTTTTGTCTTTGCGCTCCTCAGAGGACGGATTTGGTGATTCGTTGACAACCTGTGCTCGACGTGGTGTCGGGCTTCCAGGCATCGAGACATCGGAGCTACTACTTGCTGCAATGTCACATGCTTTTTCACATTCTTAGAATGTTTAAAGTGGATTAGTGAAAGCAAAGGTAGATTAGTGCATGTTGTAAAATATAGTGTGCGAAATATTAATTTATAGGAACTAATTAGCTTGAAAAATTGAAGAACCCTGCATAAAAGGAGAAATAGAAACAGGAGAGTAAAAATCAACATGAAATCTAAAATCAAACATGCATTTAACATTAATATAGCTTCTACTGATTTTAATTCATTCAAAGGAATAGAAGTTTACGTTCCTAAAAAATTAATTTATTGTCTTCCATTTTCTTCTTCTGATTATAAAGACAATAGAAATATTCTAAAACAAATTGCGTTTTTTAAAAAAAGTTCAATTCAAATCGGTATCTACGTTCAATTTCTCTTTTTAGCAGGTAAATGAAAAAGTATTAAGAAGTGTACATAGAATGCAAAACTATCAACTTTTCTACTGCTAATTCCTACTAAGCATTGAATTGGCGAGTTAGTTGTACCTTGACTTAATTGGGAGAAACTTTGGTTTCCCCGAATGGTGGCGCTGATCAACTTTTTGCTATCGTCGTTTTCCTCGATAGTCGCGCTATGATCCAATCCATCGCTGACTCGCAACAAAGCCAAGGCAACGTGCATATCTAGAGCTTTGCTGCAATGGAAATAAAAGATATCATTAATACTGTACCACCTGGTTACAAATTCATTATACACAGTACATTGATAAAAATAATCCATATCAAAATAATAGAATTCCAGTAATTGTAATCATGAAATATTGCATCCGACTTGGACAAAATTGTTATATCTTCAAAGACTCTATTCTTTCATGATACAAAAAAATTTTCATAGAACGTTAACCAAAATACACTATCTTATCTGGAAAAAGTTCTTTAAAATTATATTGATTTTGTCCAAATAGGATACGATCAGTCATGATTGCTAAATAAGATAGTAAAATGAATTGGAATATTTTCCTCGATGTATTGGAAATAAACAATCGCGATAGAAATACGTACTGCAGGACGTTAAAGTACATATCTAGTTCTTCTCTGGGACAATTGGCCCAGTTTTGCTTGTAGCCCAGCAGCAGTATATTGGGGCGCAATTTTCCAAGACCGGACGTTTGCATGAGTGAAACGACACCGTCCTGGAAATTGGTGCCATCAACCAGCGAGTAGAACGCCTTGATTTTGTTCGCTCGAAGCCAGGACTGGATCTTCAATTTCATAGCCAGTCTTGTTTTATAAGGCAAAGGTTGCTGCAAAATAAACACAAATGTAAGTATTTCCGCTAAATGCTCTGTGGAGGTAATTGCCTGTCTAGTTGTGAATTTGAAATTGTGTAAAAATGTAAACGATGCTAGTTTTAGAAATTTAGGTCGCTGTGTAGTTATCTTAACAGTCCCGACGAAGACAGGTGAATTAGAATTTTAAATGAAAAAATGGCGTTGTTTTATCTTTCATAAATTGGAGTATTACTTCGACGATGTGTCCGCACATCAACAAGCTCTGATTCTTGGTGATGTGGTATGCGAAATCAACGAAGGACGGCCTGGCGCTAGGCGATCCGCTCATCACAAGAATTTGCGGTCGATAATTTTTTACGTGCTCCTCCACGCGGTCTAACTGCTGCACTGCATTTAAGGCGTTATTGTAAGTCTGCGCCTGTGTTGTGGATCCCCAGTTCACATCTGCAATCGCAAAATTTCTGCATGATATTTGGGTTGATATTTACCGAAAAGTTCAATGCTTCAGGAAGAAAATCAGGGATAGGATGTGGATTATAGTTACAATGTTTAATGTGAAAATAATTTGACTCTATCTAATTATGGATGTATTAAAACTTTGTTTTAATAAATAAAAACAATATTAATTGTAAAGATAATATACCTGGTTTTCGGTACGACACAACGAGGTAAAGAAACAAAACAACAGCAAAAGTTAAAAGAGCTGTCCACCATGAGATCAAGAACATCACAGCAACGCACAGTATCGCACCAAGAAGACTCAGCCACATGTTGTAGTACTAAAAACAATAGAGTCACTTTAATTGAAAGATAAATCAAGTTAAAAGCGATTAATTTTATTACATGCAAATCATCATTATTACAGTTACTCATTATTATTTAAATGGGCAGATAATAATAATATTAATGTTGACTATAAATGTATACCTTGAAGGTAGGCCTCCATCCTATCGGTTTAGCTAAGGAAGCGTGAAAGGTGCTGAAATTGACTAAGGTGTAGGCGGCTAGGAAAAAGTTTGAGATCAAAGGAGCAACAGCGTCCAATTTACCTAAAAGAACATACGGATTAAGTTCATCGTCCTCCACATATTAGTCTAATTAACTAATGTTCTATTTTTCATCTAACGTGTACTGTTAATAAACTCATATTTTTAATGATCTTTTAAGATTGGATCTCTCTTTACTAAAATGACAATTTTTAGATTGAATTTGAATTAAACGAATAGAAAAAATATTTGCACTAACAAATTTCCCTTAATAATTTGTCCATTTACATTAATTACATCAATGTGAAATAAAGTTTTGAAATGTTGTAGAAAGTAAAGTAGAAATGTCCAAAATTAAAACTAATTCTACTTTCAAAAAGCCCTTTACTTTGCTAAAATTAAATATTACATAATTAAATATTACATAATTTCATATCACTAATGCTCAATTACCAATTAAAATGAAGCCAATAGCAATGACAAAAGTGAGTAAGTAGGCTCTGATTGGCTCCTTGCCCTTCTGCACGCTGGCAAACCAGGCGATTCCTGGGTACAGTTTGTCCTCGCAGAGGGCTTGGAAAACTTTTGGCGCTGAAACGAGCGAAGCCAAGGCACTGGACAGTGTGGCGGCGAAGCAGCCGGCGTAAATCAGCGGACCGAATCCGGCCACCAGCTTCATCACCTGAAAAATCGCGATCAAATGAGAACGGAATTAAACGGGATTGCGCAACGCTAACGAACCGAGTGTATACAAGTAAATAAAATGGGGAATAAAAGAGAAACGAGGCTGCACTCTCGCGGGCAATTTGCATTAGCATATTATAGGACCGTCGTAAAGCGCGCGACCTTGCCGGCGAGGTGGCAAAAATCGAAAAGCATCTTCGTCCTGAATTTGTCGTCGCGGGTCACTGGGTTACGAAAATCAATGCGGGCGATAAATTTTGTCTTTGCGAAGGTATATTGGCACGGGCTTTGCTACATGTCTCGAAGGCGCCGTTCACCGTTTGGTCAATAAAACGAAGTCGCGAATGCTCGCAATCGGCGCGGGTTGTTGTTAATTTGTCAACGGTGATCAATTTTTCGTTTAACGGGAAATATACGTGTAGAGACGTCGAAATCATACGTTACTTTGCATGAGTATAATTAAGAAAGTATAGATTCGATCTATATGCCGGATTCAGCAACATTTGGAGAATATTCCTTTTTTTTTTAATTTTGCGGTGGCTAATATATCTCAGAGAGTTTTTAATAAATATAAACAATTCAAAGTGGATCGCGTTCAGGACATATTTATTTAATTGATACAACAGCGTGAAAAATTTCATTGTTTCAACAAAATGGCACTGTCAAACACAAAACGTGAGATTTTTCAGTAAAAAATACGAAGTTATAATTTTTTTACAGACAAATAAAAAATATATTGTAAAAAGCTTTATTGTATCAATTCGATATATATTTCAGGTAATCAGTGGCCATCGCAAAATGCATTTAAAATTATTATTACTTTATTATTTGTGAACAAAATCACAGTTTCAACACTTTGAAATATTCTCCAAATGTTGCTGAAAAGGCATATATTTTGTTATACAGATCGAATCTATTAATTATACTCATGCAAAGTACACCCATATTCTACACGTATTCCCCCTTAATCCAATCAAATGAATGATTTTACCAGGGATAGCTTCGTAACTTCGACCAAGTCGATCCTTTTCCCTGAAAAGCAAACTTGTTACATTGTATCACCTGGTGTCTTATGAGATAACTGTCCCTGACGAAGGTCCGTCCGCAGATGTTGCATTCGTAGGTGGTACTTGCGGTATGCGTGCGAATATGTATGGCGAATTGACTCTTGGACGTGAACGTGAGCGAGCAGCGCTCGCAGACCAGCGGCTTCTCCGCGACGTGGCTCCAGCGGTGCGCAGTCACGTAACTTTTGACCGCGAACCGCTTCTGACAGATGTCGCACGCGTACGGCCGCTCGCCGGTGTGCACGCGTTTATGCGTGTTCAGACTGCTCTTCTGCGTGAACCGCTTGAGGCACAGCTCGCACTGGAACGGCCGCTCGCCGGTGTGCGTTCGCATGTGCACCTCAAGGTACGGCTTGCGGCAGAAGCTCGCCTCGCAGACTGTACAGTGGTACGGCTTGTTCCCCGAGTGCAGCTTCATATGAACGTAGTACGACGACGCCGAAGACAGCACCTTGCCGCAGATCTTGCACGGCTGCGGCTTCGAGCGAGAACCCTCCTTCGCCGTCTGCTGACCGACGGACTGTCGGTTCGGCGACTCCTGCTTCAATGGGAATAATACGTTAATTTTTTTTTTGTTTTATGGTTTATACATATATATCAGAATTATATATATTTGTTCAAAAAATTTTTCGAATAAATTGACAAATTATTCAAAAATAATTTTTAATTTATTTTTGAAAAACAAATAAAAATGTTGGTTTTATTGAGTTTTTTTAAATCATAAAACCAACATTTCAAACTTGGTTTTATGATAGCAAGTTGGAAAATATCACGTGGATTATATGAAAATTATATGTGGGATTTCATGGGACTGTAAGGGTATTCCAGAAACTACAGATTTGAATTATTGAAATTGAATGAGATTGAATTATTTTTGTGTAATTAGTCATAATTGATAATTAATATCATAAAAAAAGAAGTTAGTGTAAGGAAAGTATATGAAAATGTTACATTAAACTAATCTATCATTGATGTTAACAAAAGAGCAGACTCTTTATGATCAGTTACTGTCCAAAAAGAGAATATCTAATTTTCTATAGGCCTTTAGGTACTACTGAACCAAATAGAAATTTTAGAGAGTGAATATTGTTTCAATCATACGCACTGCTTAAAAATTGTTGCATTTATGTAACATGGATTGTGGTAAGAAGTGATATTTTTATAAACTGAGCGATTGTCTGTTAATTGAAGAGGCTTTGAGAAAGGATTACAAAGGAAAAAGAGCTTTGTTATTGTGCATATGAATTATCAGGTAACGATATTTTTAGATGATAAAATTTGGTATGTAGATGTAATTATGAGTAATACAATGGGAATTTTTTCAAGATACACGAAAAGTTGAATTTAAATGCGTCGGTCAATAATTGGTTTAGAGAATTTCGTAGTAATTCATATTTATCAACAGAATTTAGTAAGATATGGTAATCATTAGAAATCAGTTAAATTGTTACATGGAAAAGGAGCTTAGTAATATATATATATTTTTATCGATATTTTTGTATATTTAATATTCAGAAACAAATATTCATTAATTACTTGTAGTCGCAAGATTTAGAATATTTTAATTTCAAACATTTGTTATTTTGCTTTTTGTAATCTTAGTATTATATAATATTACAAAATAAAAAATAGAAATAAAACTTGAAAAAATGTTTTATTTCTATTTTTTATTGTTCTGTGATGAACAGAACACGTCAAAAATATTATTTTATATTACACAACATAAAAATATTTGGGTATACATAAATATAACATTTACTGAGATTTTACTGAGAATATCAAATTTCCCAACTAATCTGATTCAATCTAATTTTCCAATTTTCTAAAAACTAAAAAAGTTGTTGACCTAACATCTGTGAGGTAGAAAACACCCTGACAGTCAAATATTATAGATGCTAAAATCTTAGTTAACACAACTTGTTGTTCTACATCTATTATGTATATTTCACCTTCACAGCTAGACAATAATTATATCAATTATTATATTATTGATAGGAATTAGATTAACAAACAATTAAAGAATCAGCAATTTAACATTAAATGACAAAATATAATAAAATAATAAAATAAAAATATTCGAAATTCATTAATAGTTATGTTTTTTATAACATTGTTCATGGTCAATGTAAAGAATTTCTTAAGATGGAACAGTGATTAATTTGTTTATATAAAAGTTGCATCATTTTGAGCATCAAAACTACCTAAAAATAGAAAATAATTGGTCTATTCTATGAATTTTATCAATCAACCAAGCATAAATAAAAATTGAGTAAAAATTCTTACAACAAAAGTACTGTTTTAAGAATTTTGTTAGTTCAAATTAAGAAAAGTCGCCTTTATATTTTTCAAGTAAATTTGAACTAAAATTGGGTTAAACTAATAGGTTACCCTTTTTCCGACTATTTTTATTTAAACAAAAGGGAAACCCCCTTTATTTTCCATGTTTTACTGTATACTTAGAATATGACTAAGAAAATACTGGACTAAAAAAATCAAGATATTTTGACAAAAATTATGAAATTAAATCATATTGGTTGCACTTCCTCTTAATTATAAAACTCAGTTAAACCTATAATTAGGCTTATCCAGATACCTTACTCCTTATACCTCACAACTTGTCACAACAAACATTCAACAAAAACAATTATCCGCATCTAAGTACCTTCACCTAATGATCTATCGTAAAATAAAATAAAATAAAATAGTACAACTAAATCCAACTACTACCCAAAACAAACAAACAAAGAAATACCATATATTTGTACAGGTAACAAATATGCGGTCCAGCAAATTTGTACAGGTAACAAATGTGCGGTCCAGCAAATTTGTACAGGTAACCAGAGTATCCCTTTGTTCAACTGTGCTAGCAGACATGTCTCAAAAGGGTGTCTCAAAACGGTTAGGCTCAAATAAAAACAAACAAAATATTTCCTAGAAATATATATAAAATATTTCCTGCAAAATATATTTCCTAGAAAAGCATAGAAATTAATTGATAATTGAATAATGAACACTCCAAATAGATAATATGATTCGACATAGGTAAAAATGGATGAAATAAAGGTTTCCATTTCTCAGCCACAAGAAAAGGATTTTCTGTTAAATAAATAACGATTTAAATAAAAAAGAACATAAAAAAGTTCTGAAACAATTTTTTGGGACAAGATTATTTTATAATCATGCACCAAGCTGTCATGTTTTTAAAAGAATAATTAAAGACCCTTCCTCTAACATAAACATTCAAATCAATTCTTTATCCAGCTAATTGTCCTTTTTCTCTAAACTAATTAATCACTACTATTTCCTCTCAAACAAATAACTCTTCAAAGGCAGAATTTTCCACTGGCAGAATTTGGCTAAAAATCGCGCCAATATTACAAAGAAAACTATAACTAATGGGCCGTAAATCCGAAATGATTGTACTTTTCTAAAATAATTCTATAATTTTCATTTAAATTTCATCTAATCCAACTCATCTTCATTCAATCTTACATCTAATCCAACTCAATGAACCATAAATACCCACTCTAAACCTGAGACATTTTAAACAATTTCCATCCCAAAGTTTTACAGAGGCGCTTCAATCGTTTCTTCAGACTCCTCCAATCCATCCAAATCTCTCAAAAAACAATAACAGCAATAAACCTACATCGATTGCATGTTCCGGGCCGACCGACGCGTCGCTCTGCACCTGCACCTGGATGGTCTGCATGGTCTGCTGCTCCTGCTGGTGCTGCTGCGGCGGCGGCTGCTGGTGCAGCTGCTGCACGTGCTGCGCCTCCTGCTGCGACAGCTCCTCCCGCTCGTCACTGAGCGTGACGATCGAGTTGGAGCCGTCCGATCGGTTGGACGCGACCGAGTAGAAGCCCATCGGCTCGCTCTTGATCTGCTGCTCGAACATGGACGTCATGACGTCGCTCGGCTGCTGCTGCTGCGGCGGCTGCTGATTCGGGAGCAGAGTCAGATTGCGCTTGACAAACTGCTCATATCCCGCGTACCAATCCACCTGCACGCGCGAACCCATCGGAAACAGACGTAAACAAACGTTGACGTTGTGACAGTCGTGACGCGCGATCAGCTGATTGCATAATGACGGTCCGCGGACGGCGCGACCCGGGGGGCGCGCGGCCCGCGGCGAAAAGTTGCGGCGAAGGTTACGCGGGCGCAAAGTTACGGCGAAGGCTACGGCGGCGGCCCGCGCCGCGTACTAACCTTTGCTGTTGTCGCGGTCCAGGCTCGGGGGGAAACAGCTACGCTTCATCGAGCGTACGGCCGCGCGAGTCTCGTGCCTTCAGGGGCGGCCCGAGGGCATTTGTTTGAATTTATGTTTTTCTCCAACACAAAATATAAGATGGCCGCTGCGACACCGCGAGCGAGCCCCCTACAGGACATGTAGAAAAAGTACTGATTGACGATTACGATACGAGGCTCTAATTGGCCGAAAGGGATAGAGATGATCGCCGAGGAGGATGCGAGTGGGAGAGGGGCAGAGGGAATGGATTGGGGGGAGCGAGGTTCGAGCGAGGGGAGGCAGGTGGCGCCACGGAATGGATGTGGCGGGTAGGTAGCGGGTCGGGGGGAGAGGGGTGGGAAGCGCGGGACGTGGACGCGCGGTTTGCGGCGGGTTTGAATGTGGAGGTTCAAGAGGAGAGCAGCGATTGTATTGGTGGGAAAAGTTTTCAAAGAGGGCGGTGGGAAGGGAATGGATTTTGCTGCTTTGACTGTTTCCGAACACGAATTGTAATGCGTTCTGTAGAGATTTATTTATAAGGTATGTAGAATATAGGCTTAATATATTTTATTATTTGTGTATATATTTCTGAACAAAAAAACGAACCAGTATAAAAATGACAAAATTAACCGACTTTTCGAACCGATATAACTCGGCCAAATTTGTACAAAATTAAAACACTCGTACAAAGGCGAAAACAAAAGAATTGTTTTCAAAATAAATATTTGCTAGGTTATTTTGTTGTTCGAATGAAGCACAATAAAATGCTTTCACCCCATTCACCCCATTTTTTTCCATAAAGTTCGAAAACATACAGCTAGACCCTTGAAGCACCCAACATTTCAAATCTGTTTAGTAGAGTGTATGCCTGCATGTGCTCATTGGTTCACCTACTGGCAAGACTGATAGTATGCTTGTGGTCCAGTAACAAACTGGCTGTCACAGACAGTCATTTGTTTGGCGCGAACGATGTCTCGAGAGTGGCGAAAAATTAGACAAGTGATTGTCTGATACAGACAACTTCTTTTTTCAGTACAGTAACTGAGATTTCAGATAGAACCATATTAACCATTCCGGGATTGATACCAATTCCGTATTTGTAATTCGATACTGTTTAACATGTCCTCAATATGTATTCAATTAATTCCCTTTTGAGCTGTACCACTTTGAAAATAATAGTTTCAGTTCTGGAGAACTATTCATGCAAAAAATATTAGATACCCTGATAACCAGGGATTGCAGATTTATGCAAATTTTGTGCAAACTTTATGCAAATCTAACACCCCGGTCGTAGATTTGCATAAAGTTTACATAAATTTTATAGAAATGTACGCTCCCTGGTTATAAGGGTAGAAACGAATAATAAAGAATTGATTCCTCTGGGATCAATTCTTTCTGATCCTCTGGGATCAGGAAAAAAGAACTGATAAATAATGAATTCCTCAGGGGAAAAATTCCGAATGCATAATTTGAATTTCAATTCAATTCTATCCTGATCTAATTCGGTGATTTACCAATGTTTCCCACATCCAATTTTGCATTCCTTAAAAAGACTTCGTTTCTGTTATAGTATGTTGTTATGCTAGGCGCGAAAACGGAACTTTTCAGGGCGAGTGGGAGTTGCCAAACCCGAGCCGTA
>JABFPB010003888.1:0-16022 GCA_022817645.1 Ceratoteleas bidentatus | reverse complement strand
TATTGAATATATATAAATATATATACATTTATGTATTATATATATTTAAAATACATTTTATATATTTTAAATATATTCAACATATATTTTTTGCGGCAAAAAGTTATACATTTACGCATATATTTTAAAAATATATTTTCAATCGTGTGGATGTGGAAGTGGGAGGAAAGTGTAGGAATAATTTTGGTGTGGTGAAACTGTGGTTTGTTTGAGAGGTGTAGAGGTATTCTTTCCGAAAATTCTACGGAGAAGCAGAAAAAAATGATAATTTGAAAAAAAAAATTGTTTGCTATTGAACTATATGATAATTTGTAGTGAATTGGGCATTGAAGAGTAAGGGTTTCTATGATGAGAGTAGAATTATACCTATAATTACCAATAGTCAGTATTCTATCGACAGTTCATATAATGGTCACCCATCCAAGTGCCAACCTGGCTTACTGTTGTTTAGATCGAATATCCTGCGCCGTTTCTCGTCATATGCTCTTTACTGAACTTTAATTTGAGGTGATTGTGGGTTTCAAATTCAATGTATAACTACAGGTACTATAGTTACTGATAGAAAGGTCAACACAGGTGTAAAGTTTCAACATGTATTGTTATCGTTAAGATCATTTTTGGGTGAATTCAATTACAATTACTGCAGAAAATTGAAAAAATTACAAAGTTTAATAACTTTTGATTGGTATAAATATAACTCTTTTATACTAACTACCAACATTATAGTTATTTCAGCCAATGTTAACCAAATGATACCTTCACCATCAAAATTGGGAAACGAATAGAGTTGAATAAAATATAAATGTCCACATAAAAATGGATAAAGAGTATTTTAATTTGCAGATACTCTAAATATCAAACTACCGCACCTACGTTTACAGACTACACAATATATATTACCTCAAGTAGTTTTTACAAATTTTGGATAAAAACCTCGTAGGCCAAAACAGACGAACCTTTTTCATTTCTGATAGTTTTTTAAAATGGATTTTATTTCAAAGTACAGTGGATTGAGTTTGTTATATGTCGGAGTTAAACATTGTTAGTGTTTGTAGGTTGGTCGGTTTGAAAAAGCTGGATAGAGGGATTTTCGTATTGATTTACTTGTCGCGAGACATTCGTGCAAAATGTTTTAAGCTCGTTCGAGTGCGATTTAAAAAGTCATTATCACTTGTCACGTTCTACATATCGCGCAATAAATTGTTGTGTGATAAACATTCGCGAACAAGACTTAAGAATGGTCGACTTAACGTTGAGTGCGATTTGAATGAATGCGAATCTAATGAAGACATTTTACCCCGGAAGGCACCGTTGAAAAGATGATCTATTTTCCGGACGCTACTATGAATAGGTTGAATGTTCTCTTACAGCGCGCACACGCACACGCACACACCACCGTTATTAATTTCTCTTTTTTCCCCAATATCTTAGCACTATTCGCTCTACTTATGCGCGACGCGCAAGCTGCCGCGCACAAAGCATCAAAATAACTGAATGCTCGCGACAAAACCGTACCGCGCGCATATATATTTCACGGATTACTTTTTTCTCGCGTACGAAAAGCCTTTTTACTGCGCGACTTAGCGTGCAATTTCGCCGAATATTTTTGGATACTCCCATTTTTTCATCCGACGTTGATTGACGTATCAGTCCGAAAAAGCGCACATTTCCGAAACGCGGTTTAATTATTTTTCGCGCGAATCTATTTCAACAAGTCGCGCAAAAACCGAGCGCCCTTATTTCGCCCGGATGCAACATCTCTCGGGAACTCACCCCGACGACAAAACCGACGGTAAAAACCGTCTCGGCGTTCATCCGCCTTTCCACCCAGACCCCTAATCGCCTCTTAACTCCGCACTTACGCAATTGTTTCTCTCATTGCGCGCATCACGGGATGAGCAATTGGTATTCCGGGGGATTTTGAAACGCTCGTTTAGACGATTTTTACGAGCGAATTTGAATACGCGGACACGAAACCAGCCGATTGCGTAACGCCGAAACAATTATCGTGCGTGCACACCTCATCTCACGCTCCAAGATCTGGGTCAAGAGATGTTTGGGATCCTTGAACGCCGCCGCACGGACGAGAAAAAAATCTCGAGCGCGCAAAAATTCAGACGACGCAGTAAACAGCCAGAGACGAGACTTCCCGGACGAGGCCGGGAGTTTCTGCGTCTTTTATTCCGGACCGATAACGAGTCCATCGACGGCTTCGGTGAAATGGAAAAATGCGAGCCATAACGCAATATAAGGGTGTTTTTTACTGGTATACATTGTAGCGCTAAATTGAAAGAAAATTCATGTTCTAATTACGTTATAATAACAATTTTTTTTAAATTTAACTTTACAACAAAATTCTAATCTAGAAATAAATTTTAAAAATAATTTTGTTGCTTTATTCTGACAAATACTTTTGTATTACCTGAACAAGTGGAAGTAAGTTTTCTCGCGATGACGCATCCTGGCGATAATTCTTCGCAAAAATTTATTTTATAACATTGCCGCGCAAAACGCAATGACACATGTTTTGAGTATAGTTTCAGCGCCATTTGATTGGGCGCAAAATACTTTCATTGTTATTATCGACAACGCGGATTGCCGCCTTATTTCCCCGGGTGAACAATAAAAAAAGCGCGTTTTTTCGCGCTGCGATAAAAGTCGGGAAATTTAAATGAAATTCAGAGACGCGCGCGCTCACTCGTCGGGCTATTTTTAGAGCACTTCCGGTCATGCGAAGCCTGGAAACTTCTACCCGACTTTCGCACGAAGCGCCGCTTTATGCGCAATTTTTTCCGCGGCGATAAATAACGAAATTTTTGGGTCAAATTCGTAATTGTGATTCCAGTATTATGAACTCCAATTACGGCTATGTTCGCTGAAAAGAAGTTTCCATTCTGCGAACCCTTTCTGCATCAATCTCGCATTAAGAGAAATGTTGCTGTTTTGAACATTAAATGCAGAATGATTTCTTTTAAACAATAGTCGTTAATGAATGCGGATGTCGGGATCGAAAAGAGAGACAAGAAACTTAAATTTGGGAAAATGATAAATGCATGGGAAATTCCGGAAAGAGGGTAATTAACAGCCGGATTAATTCAGCAGCATTTATTTTTTATATTTGTACACAGAAAATCGAATTTAATTTCTTATTGCTTAAAGTTTATTGCGCAGTGAAAAATATTGTCAAATATGAATCAATAATTCAACATTCTAAAAATAAGACTGTTTCCCATCAAGTTTTTATGATTTTCGGTTTGTATTGTAAGCTGATCGTGATTATATTAATTTGCGTTATAATTAAATTCCGTTGTGATGAAAATTGAAATTACGATTAATTCACGACCAAAAATGATCATAACGGTCTCATTTTCAGAAAGATGAATTATCAATTAATATTTGACAACATTTTTTAATCGGAAATGGTTTACAATAAAATTATCGGTAATCGAATATATTTAGTATAATAAAGTCGATTTTTTATGTTATCAATAACATTTTCGCAGATTTCTTAGCGTTGAGAACGTTGTTCTCTTCGTGTATTTCTTCAGGAAACTATGTTCGCTGACAAAAGTGTCCGACTTTTTGTAATCTAATCTGTCGCCGTCAAACATTTATTCCTCGAAACCGTAACAAACATTCCGCCAAACGATTCCAGCTCGAAGTCCCCTTGGATAAACAACATCTGAGAAAGTCTGAAAATAAGTCTGAAAAAATCTGTAAATAATCTGAAAAAGTCTAAGTCTAAAATAGGTCTGACTGCAATAATCTACAAATAATTTATCTAGACCTTAACAGATTTCTTCCTGATTTACTGTTTGTACAGGTTCTGACTGTCAGATCATAAATATATATTCTTTTCTGACAACCAAATACTCTAACTATGACAAAATGATTTACAATAATAATAAATATAACATTCCACAAATAGAAAAATGTAGTAAAAAATCTCTGAATTTCTTTAAGTATCTCCGTTGGTAAAAAGAGTTGATGCTGTGATAGAATATCATTAGTTTGTTCAAAAAAGTATTCTTGCCGCGACAATATTTTTAGCACTGCAATTTCAGCAAATTTCCACAATTTTTCAGACTTTTACTGGCTTCTGCAGACAATTCCAGACATTTTCAATTAATTTACAGATTTTCAGATCTATTTTCACACTTATTACATTGCAAAAAGAAGTGTTTTGCGATAAAACTCTGTCTTAACGTAAAACGAAAAATCTATTTAAAACATTTACAAAACTTACTTTTTACCGTGCCAGATTTGCAAAACCTTTTTCCACCATGGCTCGCGATCGTTTGATGCAGCCACGCGTTTTCGCCGCGTTTGCACTAGATCTTGAACGGTTTCAATGACAAGTGCGGCGGCGCCGGCGGAACGCGTGTCTTCCGGCGCGGATTGGCCGCGGCCGCGAGGGAGACGGCGAATGGGCGGGCGATAAGGATCGAGAGCGCGCGATTGATCTCGCGCGGCTCTCCGGCACGGCCGCGGAAAGCGAGCGCCGATAACGCGCGAAGTAGGCCAGCAAAAAAGTCGTCAATACCTCGAAAAGTAGGTGAAAAAATGGCGTGGATAACGATAGCGTGAGGCGCGAGTCGCGCGAGCTTCTTAAGTCGGCCCGTGGCGCTTACGTAACGGCGCGCGGGGCGCAATTAGGCACAATTAGCGGCGACATCGATCTTCGCCGATTCGTGCCGAGTTTTACGGGCAATTAACGGAGCGGAGCTTTCGGGAGGGCGGCTCGGAGATTTCGAGTCGGGGCGCCGGGATTGGAGGAAAATTGGTCGCGTTAAAAGGATGAGGCACAGCCGAGTAACTTCCGGAAGTGAGAGGTAGAATGGGGGTTTGGCGACAGAGGCCGGGTTAGGGTGGAAATATTGGTTACGGTTGAAAAGTCGAAAGGAGATAGTTTTCCTTGTAAAAATGGAAAGTCGGAAATGAAAGTGTGGAAAAAAAAGTTGAAAGATCCGCATTTTGACACTTTTTCATGCATTTTCATATCATTTCAGATTTTTTAAGACTGTTTCAGATACTGCTTCTCTGTATAGATAAAAATAAAAAAAGCCTAAAAAAATGTAAAGAGTCTTTTTCAGACTTTTATATCCGACTTTTTCAGATTTTTTCAGACTTTTCAAAACATGTTCAGAGTTTCTATTTTAAAAGGGTTTACAGTCATTTATCTCTTTTTCTCTTCAATTGTATTTGAAGTGTTTAGACAAAGAATGTCTGAAGAAAATAGTTTGTAAAATTGTCAAAATAAGACTTCATTCATTAAACAAGGTTATGAATCTTAAGATAGAAATGTGATCAAAATTGAAAATGGGGAAAATTAATTATACTATGTCGGGAAAAAAGTTACACTTGTTTCTTCTAAATTGAAAGATATTACTGTATTAGATACTAGACAAACCGTTCAGGCATCCAAAGACACATTTCACAGACGTAGAATTATTAAAGAAAGATTATTATGTACCAAATATACCATTATGTTTGAAAATATCGGACAATTATTTCGCATTTGACAGTCAAGCGATGGAGCATCTCTGAAGATAGGGGAAATAAAAATTCTTCTATTAAAAATGCAAACGCCACTCATACTAATCATTACGGATAATTTCTTTGAAGAAAGTATGGGGCTATCCATAAAATACGTTCACAAAATTGGCAAATTTTTAGACCCCCTTCCCCAATTAAAATAATTTATAATGATCTTTCCTACAATGTCAGATTTACTTTTGTCACAATATTACAATACCCCCCTCTCCCCATAAATCGAAGGTATTATATGGATGACCCCTATGATGAAAACATTGAATGAAGAATACACTGTTAGTTTAACTAAATACATCTACGTGTCCAGAATGCTTTAATATCCAAAGATTACTCATTCACTCTTAAAGATACCGTCAAGTATTCTATTTTTAAAATAAGATTCAGGATGTCATAGAATGAAAACTGGTCGATCCTTACGATACCCTGTTCTCACAAAAAGAATCTTGTTGTTCCAATAATACATATTTAATAGTGTTGTTACTCTAACAGTCTGCACTGAAGAATATAAAAACTGTATTATTATTATTTTCATTATTATTATACAAACTTCACTGTTAACTGAATAGCGATAGTGACTCTTGTAATAACATTGGCGTGACTAGTTCTTTCAAAGCATAATTCATTTAAACTAAGAATGCCTACAGTTCAGTAGTGCAAGTAAACAACTGCAGCTGACGCATGTCCTTTTTATCCTTCTGAAAATATTCAGGATTGCTAAATGTTGCCTCACTTTTGTCCAGTGCGGTCCCCAACAAAATCCATTCCATTTCACTAAAAGATCATTAAATTGCACAATTTCCTCGAAAAACATTAGCATAACCCTCCTCTCATTCAGAAAAATATTTTGCTAAAATAAAACATTTGGTCAAATAAAACATATTTTAATTACATTAACCAACATTTAATTTGTTGCAAAATAACAGTAATTAAATATTTTAGTTATGCCTAACAGTAAGTTTGAATCCCCCAAAAATGTGTCTTAGTGCTCTGCATAGTAAACTCCTTCTGAGAAAAATTTCATGAAAACTCTTGAAATTCCGCGAATGTGAACCGCAACCCCGAAGATACCGCGAATCCCCCGACCGTGTGTAACAACGAGTGACAAATTTGACAAGTACGAGCAAAATAAACGGGAAAAGCTCTATCCGCTTTTCGCTCCGGCAGTAAAGCCGAAAACGGGACGCGAACGGCCGGGAGGGAGCGCGTACGAGGAAGTAAGGGAGAAACGCGCGAAAGATAGGCTGCCCGAGCTCGGTGGCCGGTGTATTCTCGGTTGTTTATTTAGGCCATACGAGGTGAATCGTGAGCTCGCGTTTGGTGAATCCGCATACACGCGCGTCCGCGCGCAAAAACAGAATTGCAACAACGCGTGAAAAGCGTATTGTTCGACAGCGGCTGGCGCTGCCACAATACCGCCGCTCGTTTTAGAATGCATAAATACCGCGTTTGTTGCAAAAAATTGAGCCGCGGCAAATGTCGAGATAAAATTACTCAAGCCGCGGTTTACGGAAAATCGACGGCTCGCACCGCATTATTTATCGCGACGAACAAATGGACGGCGAATTTACTTTTCCCCGCGAAATCGGGTAATTGAATGTTTACACCGATTCCCGGCGAAACCGAGCGAATTTGCCTTTTATCGCGCAAATCCGCTCTGCTGGTGTCGCGTCTCGAACTCGGCGAAATTGCCCGGCCGAAGTTCCCTTGTTACCGGAATCGCCGTTTAAATGGATCAGACATCGGCGCTGCGCAAAAGAGCGATCCGGACAGAGTCCCTGACCTTGTTCGGAATGAGTTTCGGAGGTCCCGGCGAGCGCCGCAAAGACGGCCGGATATCGATTGGCTATTGCGCCGGCTGGTAAACAGCGCAACGCAAAAGTGCGCGCGATTTGCGGTTCGTTAACTTGGCAATTGTCGGGATACTCGCTCGCTAAGCGCTGCGCTGATACAGCGCGGCTTTTCGTAACGTGACTTTGTATCATGAACTTTTCGAACCTTTGCGCAATGCCATAACTCTCGCGCACAGTCGAACACACATACGTGTTCGGCGATAAGAGCGCCGCGTCCTTTTGGTAAACGGTTCTCAACTTGCCGCCGTGACTTATCGCTTGGCTCGGCACCAGGCGAATTATTAAACACTTGCAAGATCAAAGTCCCTGTTGCGGATGTTTTGTTCGGCGACTCGACTTTTTCGAAGACAACCGGCAAACATCCGGGGAGGAATCTGTGTTTTCGGAAAGGTTTTAGTCAGAAAAAAGAATATGGAAATTACCGATTTATTCTGAAAAAATGGCGTTGTGAATAACTGAAGTAATGCAGCAAGTAGATATATGTAAGTTAAATTATAGGGAACATTCACAGGTATCGATGGCTCGGAGGAGAAGTTTGCAGCTAGGGTATTCGACAACGAGGTAACATTGGTTCGATACTCGATGTTGGCAGAAGCAAATTTATCTGCAGTAAACACTTTTAATCAATTTAAGAAGGAATACAAATGTGTTAAAAATTTAATTTAGCATTTTAAGTTGAAAATGTTGTAACTGTATATTTGTGTTTTCTTCTAATTAATTCTTCTACTTAATTCTTTTCGTTTTTAGTTTTGTGGTTGTTTATTTATTTATTTTTTAATTTAAACGTTACTTTTTACATTGGTTTCTTCCATAGGATAAATGGACTAAAATAATACCGATTCTCGAAAAAATCGGTAGGGATTTTTAAGGAAACTTAAGGGGTTCTAAAGGACCCCCTTAAGAACTCCAAGTCTACTTAGTGAAAATAAAAAAAATCATTTTCACAAATAGCGCACCACTACATCGGAAAGCAGCGTGTCGATTCCGATGATTTCGGGACGTGACATAAGTCGGTTATCCCGCTCTCGATGGCCGTGCGTAACGGATGATTCCCGAGCTTTCCTCGCGTATCCGCGCGCCCGACTGACAGCCGATGGTTTCACTAGTTGCGCAACTAATAATTGCGGGTACTAGCTGCCGCTTCTGTTAAGCGGGCCGATAATTATAATGCAAGTCGCGGCGTTACAGCACCGGCAAATAAGCGAGCGCCGATCAATCGATCGGCGAGCGCCTGGCTCCCGAGAATCCGCGTTCGATTTACTCGCAATCGGTAGTTTATCCGTCGGTTGCATAAATCGCAAATCACCGACAGTTATGGCGAGAAAGTGGAGGAAGAACGGTAGCTATGCGGAAAAATTATATCACCGCGATTGCAACAGCTTAATACCTTTTTAATTCGGACAAAAGAGTCGAACTCGCGATCGGCTGCGATTGTTCGCCGACAGACTTTTTCGGCCGCATAATTATTAAAATTGATTCGAGAACGGCGATGACAAGGTCTCTCTTTTGGAACGACTTTCATCCTGTTTTTGTATCGTAGCTCGGATTTTTTACTCCGGGGGAATCGTGATTTTGCTCGTTCTTCGCGAGAACTACTTTATTCCCCGGGGAAACCAAGTTTCGCGGACAATCGCCGCAGTAACTGTTAGCAGGCAGAAGTTACATGCAATGCCGTATTTTCTGCACTAGCAGGCGGCAGCGGCCTATTGCTTACGTAACGGGTGAAACTATGCCGGTCGGTTACGTTTGGCCCCGAGTGTGCGCGAGAGAGTATAAGTTTATTGCCAAAGTTTTTGGATACAACGACCGCGGGTAACCCTGCTTTTACCCCCGGCGAACGCGCTCGCCGCATCGAGCAACGCCAGCAGCGCTTTGCAGTTGCATTCTCCGAAATTTTCGACGGCCAACCTTTGCCAAATTGACAGCAGTTCTACCCGTCGCGCACTTTTCCAACGCGATAAGGCCGGCAAAATCGGTTTCACGACTCTCAAGTTCGATAACAGTTTCGTAGGAATCTGTTCTTACCGCAAAAGTGAAAATAAAACTTTATGTTGGATATCTATTTTCCGAAATACGAAGTGAGTCGATGGAAAAAATTATTGTACAGATTAGAAATGACGAGTTCTTTCTTCCGAAATGTAAATTAAAAAAACTTGTTTTAAATGTTTCGATTTAAAACGTTTTTTAAACGTTTTAAATCGAAACTATGATGGGATTCTATGATGGGAAATTAGAATAGAAGAATTTAAAAACTGTATAATTATATAATCCTTATCATAATATGAGTATAATAAGATTACTTACACATTGAAATTTTGTAGTTTAGACTCAACTCTAGGTTGTGTAATATTACATTTGCGTTTATCTCGTTAACGAATCTACACAGGGAGAAAAAATATGATTGATTTAAAAGCATACGAACAATTATTGAAACAATAAATTGGAACCAAATTCTGTTGGATTGATAACGGGTTCTGTTAGGTCAACGGCAATTGTGACCCAACAAAATTTGTTTTTATTTCAACATTTTACGTTCGATAACAAATTCGCGTTTCAATCAATAACATTTTTTTCTTGTTGTGTACAATGATAATGTTTCAAAGTGAACCACTTTTATGAAAGAAAAATGCAAATATTATTTTATATTTTCAACTACTGGCATGACGCAACAGTTTTTAGAATAAATCCACGAATTACAAAGAATAAATCGGTATCATTTATATGTCTTAAATAAATATTTATATCTGATTTACTTTCCTTTTAGCAAGGTGTTTTTTATACGGATACCCAACATCAGAAAAAGGATTTTCAATTAAATAATTCAGATGTGCAAACAGTTAAACTATTTTGTTCATTCTCCTATTTTCATCTTAACTTGCGTAATTTAACATACAAAATTGTATGTTAAATTTGCAAAATTTAACATACAAAGTGTTACTGAAAACAAACATTTTGTTAGCACTTTATAGCCGTTGATGGCAGTATTCATAAAAAACATAAAACCACTTTATGATAAGAATGTGATCACAAGAATGGTGATCACTTTATGATAAGGATTTTGAGACTTTTACGATCAACTTGTTACAACTTTGTGGTCCGTTGAATATTCGACAAAGTAACCTCTTCATCCAGTGATTACATAGTGATCACAAAAAGATCCCAATATGATCACAATATGATCCCAAAAGTCTCAAAAACTTTGCCTTAAACGATCACGTTCTACTGATCAGAAAGTGATCTTAAATTGATCCATATATTTTTTTTTCTCGGGACTCACTACCCTTTCAATGCAAACTTACTCCTTAAATCCACCGAATTGATGACCTCTCAAACAAACTCGGCATGATCTCGAAAAAATGGACTTCGCACCTTATATTTCACCCCAGTAAATCTCCACGCGATTACCCGCCTCGCATAATCGCTGTGACTTTATCCCATCTCCCATTATCGCTCGGATGTAACTAATAACGTCGTTGAAAACGAACGTTCACGCGTAAATGCGTATGCGCGTCGACCGCAAGCGCCGCGTTAAATAATCAGTTAATTGGGTTATGCACGAGGAAATGACCTATGCGCGAGACTTCTGTTTCTTGGGCGCTATCAGCGCGCGCGAGCCACGTAACCACGTCTATAAGTCACTCCGCGAATTTAGGACACTGCGATTCATCTTCTTTTTTATTACTCCCAATATTCTTCGCGCGCAAAAAGCCCGCGCGTAAATCACTCGATCTTCGCGCGAGCGCTCGTCAAACGTCGCGCCTTCTCCCACAAAAAGGTCCTTTCGTTTCGCCATTATTATCGCGTCGGGGATCGCGCGGCGTTTCGATTTCTTTCTCGTGATCGGCCGCGCGATCGCCCCGAGTCTAGGAAGTGTCTGTCGGCGGAGTGAAAGTCGCCGGGACGCGGCCAATTAAGCCGCCGCGGATTGTCCAAATATGACGCGGGGTTGAAAAATGAGCGAATAAACCGGGACGCTTTATTTTCCGCCAAACTGCGCGCCCGTTACGTAACCGCGCCGCTCACTCTCGCCGCGATTCGCTGTCTCGCTCACTTTCCATCTTTCCGTCCTTGTTCTTTGCGCCGGTACGTAGACCGAGCACTACTGGATGGGTCTAAGCGTTTCGAAATGCGTTACGTCATCGATCCAGGTGGCGCGACACCCTCGAGCCGTGATCCAGAAACCCCGCGACATTTTCGTCGGGCGACGCTTTTTGCCGATAGTCGCGACTTTGTTGAAATGACAATAATTTAGACCAGCCGGAGTTTAATTATTTTCGCGCGGATTTCTCGAGCGGACTTTTCTTCGGTGGTACCTAAATGCGTAATTATTGAGTTCACGCTTGGAGAAATAGAATCTCGGAAAGTGTGGGAGAAGTGAGTTGATCTTTGAAAGGTTAAGGAAATTTGTTGTGAACTGAGATGGACTGTGGAAAGATCGGTGGTCTGAGATTTGAAACTGTTTTGGAGACTGGAAAGTTTGGGCAAAGTAATAAAATGTATGCAGAAGAAATAATCAATTATTGTTATGCAGACATTTTAGAAAGAAAAAATAAAAATCAAACAGTTATTGGAAGAGAATTTAAGTGTAAAGAAACATTAGAAAATAGGTACATTTATAAATGAACGTGTATTAAAATTCTAAAAATAAATAATCTACAATAATGTACATAATATATTTATTGATTTTCTGTAAGATTTCATATAAATATCTACAAATTCGCAGCGCTTTCTGTGAAATTATCGAAAAATGTTATAAAAATACAATAGTAGCAAACTTATTGGAATTTTACAAAAGAATTTCCAGTATTGTATAAAATAAATGATTGAAAATGTCCGAAAAGTTCTGACAGTCCGTAGAATGTTCTGGAAGAAAGAACATTCATCTACTGCCCCAATTAGTTTACACTTTTTCAACTTAAATACTCGAAAATTATAAACCTGAACTTTCATAACCAAACCCCATAACATTTTTTAAATTTTTCAACCTGCCGAACAAATTTCATTGTAAAAATTATTTACGTGCAAACCCTCTTCAGTAATCCTTTTATTATCTTTCACTGCCTCCCGTAAATTTCAAACTTCATTTCCATAAGGACTCTTACTCTCGTACCTCTTCACAAAAACCGTTTCGTTAAGTTTTAACAAGTCTCGTTCTCGGCCTCCGAAATAACGACGATAAATCGAGGCGGCGTAAACGTCGTATTAATGAATCGCGCGAGTGTTGGCCCACACATTAGACCCCCTCGACGTGCAATCAGAAATAATTGAAACACCGCGTCGAAATAACGTAATCTCGTAATATCAATCGACGCGCGATTCGAGATGAGCGCGCGGGGCTTAACGAGCGTCATCGCGAAGTGAGAGCGGGACACTTTCGCACGCGCTCGCACACACACGCCCAGGCCCGAACGGTTATGTAACCGTGAAATGCTGTGCAGCATAATTTTTTTCGTTCAAGTCCACGTATTCGCCGGTCCATTGTCAAGTTTAAGTGCCAAACTCGCAGTGACCTTTTGTCAAGAGACTCGCGAGTTTGAATTCAGCCTGAAGGACTCGACCTACGTTCGTTTCTCGAACTTAATCATTCGCGGTTTCACGAATAAAGAAACGTTTAGGATTTAAATCACTAAATAATTTAAAACTCGAAAATTAAAACGACTAAATTCCAAAAAATATCCTAATAGAATAAGATATACACAGATATCTCACATGTATAAAATATATATTTTATGTACAATTTATGTGTATTTTATGTCTAAACGTCCATCTAACATAAGTATATTTTTATCCCTGAAATTGAAGGTGATACAAACGGATGAACGGTCTAACTTTATTGCTTCTAATTTCATTAATTCCACCAAGCCTTCGCCAACAAATCAAAATTACCGCAAAGCGCGTTAACGATCGCGTGGCTTTGAATGAAAAATGGCCGCCGGCATAAATAGTCGTTTAATTTTAGTCGAAAATTTGCACGTTCCGATTTCGTTCCGGCGCCAAAAACGTCGCGAAATTTCCGGCTCGGAACGGCCGGACAGACGTCGGAAAAAGTCGCGCAGCGATTTGCCGTACGATTTGTCCGGCCCGGCCGAAGAGTTGGTTGTCTCGTGGAGCACGTACGAGCGCGCACAAACACCGACGAGAGTGTGCACCGGTGTGCTTCAAGTGCGGAGAATAGGTGGACGGGCTGACGGGGGCAGAAGGAAGAGGGCGCGGGCTCGCTTGCAGGGGTTTATAGATAGCAGCGTATGGCCTAGAAACCATGCCGCTCAGTGTTTTTGACCCTTTGCCTAGCTACCGCTTCTGGGCCATTGCAACACGCCGCGGATATCACTTGAGAAACATTCAAGTACATTTTACGCTCGTTTCGTACCGTTTTACAAATTATTTGTGTCAGAACGAAATCATCCGTCTCACACAGACAAAAAGATCTCATGATATTTACAATGTAAAGTGAACGAATTTATTCGTATTATGAATTTCTAAAATAATAGTAAATCACAACGAGTTCGAATTTGTTAAATTTTTCTAAAACTTTGCCAAAATGTATCAAAATGAGAGATTCGTTTTTATGGTACAGAACTGGCATTTGAATGTAATTTTTGTTTAAACTGAAAAAAATAAGAAGCGATAGAAGTTGACCATGAAATGACTAAATTGTGAAAAGATGGCCAATTTTGAAAAAGTCAATTAAAAGGTTTTCGGTTCAATTGCTTTGTATCCCCTACTTTTTGCAGGGTAAAATACTATTTTTGCTCTGATTACTATCAAATTTTTTTCGAAACAATCTCCCTTTCGCTGCACAATTGCGCGCCGCGCGAAAATCGCATCCCAGAATGCAACGTATGCATTTAATAAAAGCAAAGCCGCGTAAACAGCCCGAAATCACTATAACTATTTCAATAACCGCGACCCATTTGCCGCGCGGTTATTAAATCGAAATAGTTCGACAATGACATCGCATTTTTGCGATACCGGCGCCGGTCATTTATTTTCGGCGGCCGCGATTCGCTTGATAAACTGGTCATCTTGATCGTCCGTGCCGTGCGCGTATGCAAATAGGATCGTTCGCGGTATTATAAGGACGACCTCCTTATCGAGCGCTCCCGAAATTTCGGCCGCGCGAGCGCCGCGACATCTGCGAGTCGCGCGGCCGATCGCCGGGACTTTCGCTCGCTGCTAGGCGCACCTTGCACTTGGATCTAAGAGATCGGCCAATCGGAGAGCGCGCCGCTTAGGTCAGACCAGATTGGTCTATAAAATAGTCAAACCGTGTAAAGCCGGCTGTAGGTATAAATTGCTGGTCGATAGCTTTTACGAGACCGCTAAAACGGCAATATAAATAAGTCGCCCGACGAAAACGAGCGACTAACGCGATTATGATTGGGCAGACTTTTTTTGTCGCGAACTACTTCATTCCGCTGGATCGATCGAGAACATATTTGCAAATTTCGGATAAAGAATACCGTGAAAGCTTTTGCTAAAAAAAGGTGGTCAATTGATAAAGAATTGATCAATCCAATTTTGCATCAAGTTTAAATTAATTTGATTTACTTTTTAATTTTATTTAAATTAATTTGGTTTAATTCAATTCAATTTTTTTTATTTAATTTAATTATTTTTAATTACATATTATTAATTGATTAATTTTTTTTGTATATATAGGACAGGAAATTACCTGATATATTGATATAGATGTAATGATTGTTATTTGATTAAATCCGAATTATAGTTTACAGCCAAAGATGATTAAAAACGATCTCATTTTCGAGTTGATATATTTATTATTAATGTTTGAAAAACTTGTGTACTTAAATGGTCTTCGGACGGATAATGTAAATCATTTTCAAGAAATTACGGAAATCGCATTCAACGGGTGGCAGTTAGTGGTGCTTATACGCGTCCCGCGTTCGAAACTGCATTTACCGGCGCCGTTTTGCGAGATACAAGACGAGACGCGGCGAAAGTCACATCCCGCGGGTTTGTCTAGTTGCGACGCGGAAACATAGAGCGCAGTTCGCTATTCTACGTGCCCGACGGGGCCGGACGAATGGCTCGCGTAAGCCATACTCAAAAATAAACATTCGATAATTTTAGCGCAAAAATGTACACGCGAGCTGACACGGGAGAACGTCAAATTAGCGGTATTGGCGGCGCTCGGCTGGTGACGTTTAGAAATAACGGGAGAGGGGGGGGTTCGGGGGCGGAGAGGTAATTGAGTATAATTTTACTTTCTTTCGGGTTCTTCAATTTTTTTGTTTGTTGAAAATGTTTCGAAAGACTGTGGAAAGGCTTGGAAAACGATTGTATGTAATTTTTTGAGAGAGATTGGAAACTTAGACATTTTTCGGAAATCTGTTTTATTCTTTTTTTTCAGGTTTTCCCTTTATGAAAACTGTATATAATGAAAAAATGTAATGAAAATTCTATCAAGATCAGAAATCAAAGATTTAACCCACTTAATTTTTTCTTGTAGTGTCCTGAATAGATTGAATCTATTTCTTAAAAAAGTTTAACATACTTGTGCCTTATTGAGAAAAACGCTTTAAACAATATTATATAGAAATTTGTGGTATACATTCTTGAAAATATATTAATAAAATTTCAACAGCACATACATAT
>JABFPB010003887.1:0-16004 GCA_022817645.1 Ceratoteleas bidentatus | reverse complement strand
GGGTCAAATTGTTACTAATGTTGCACATTACCTTGGTAAACAAATAAAAGAATTGAACAAGTGAACTTAATGAGACACGAAAAATCGAATTGATGAAGTTTCCTACAGTTTTGGCCGATTTATTTGTTTTTTAAAATATTTTACTATTTAGTTGCCAATTTGACTGCTGTAACACTCTTAATTAGTTTTCGATTGACGCAGTCATGACTGACACACTGTATATAGTAAGTCATCGATTTGACGACACTTGTGAAATTGTGACAACAAAAATGATATGAATTTTACTAAATACAATAAGGCTTGAAAATGATCTTGAAGATCGATCACCCATAATAAAGTAATTTGGAACAAAATTACATATCGGTTGAGTATATGCCTTTATTTTAATGCTTTTTAATGCAAAAGCATTAAAATTATAATTCTTTTTCGATGAAAATGATTTTTAACCATTTTCATCGAAAAATAATACAAAAAGAATACATCCTGATATACAAGACGAAAGTAGATTTGCCATTTCTCTAATTTCTCTAAAGGAATTCCTTTCTTGGGATAATTTAAAACCAAATTAAATTAAATTATTCCTTTAATTCAAAGTATCATTTTAAAATGAGCTAACAATCCACAATAAGAATATTATACGATCCATACGTGATTCATAAACGACCAATTTTAACTCAATTTTCATCGACACTAAACCTAAACAATTTCGACTCAAATTTATAGGAAACAGCCCCACACGGTATTGCTCTTTACGACCTGCCTGCCACCCAGCCGGGAGATCTGGATCTGCGCGAAGGGGATTTGGTGATTCTCGTCAAAGCAGTAAACGACGAATGGATGGAAGGCAGGATAGGCAACCGCCAAGGAATATTCCCGACCAACTTTATCGACATCAAAGTTGGACTACCTGGCACGTCGACCAACATCGTTAACGCTTTGTACACTTTTAAAGGCGAAACCTTTGAAGATCTAAGCTTTGAGGTAATGAATCCTTATTAGATTCCCAGAAAAATCAAACGACTGTCCTATTTCTGATAAAGAAGAAGAGGTGTTAATGAAAAATTGTTTATTTCAGGAAGGAGCAAGAATAACAGTATTGTCTAAATTGTCGGACGACTGGTTATACGGCGAATACAAGGGCCAGAAAGGACAGTTTCCAGCCAACTATGTAGATAGGATTCCTACCGGCCTACCAGGTTCTTCTTAAATAGTCGCACCTTGAAACAACGCATCATCGAGAGACGAAAAACTGGGCTCTGTACATGGTTTCTTCGTATAATAACGGTTATTGAAGTCCTTTCTTCCACGCAAACGAAGACTTTCGATTAACACCACTGTACTTTTTTAAATTCAATCATTTTACAATGCTATAGTTTTCCAAAGTCGAGCTTTCGATAACCGAATATACGGGATTACTAGAAAATGTATTTATTGTCTTATTTTTGTAAAAAAAAGCGAAAAAGAAAAGAAAAAAGTTTTTTTAAGCTAGAGGTTGATGTTTAATGTTCCCTTCGCGATTACTCATATTTGTATCTTTTGATATAAAATATGTAGTATAGTATGATTTTGAGAGACGTATACATTACAATTCGCTTCAATCTCAATACCGAAAACATCGATGTTTGTTTATTTATGATATGACAGTAATTTCTTATTTAATTTTCGTCTTACTTAACTTTTGAATGATTTGAAAGCAGAACCTTAATGCACACATTTGTAAGAAATCCAGTTGGACTTCAACTGAATTTCGTTGATTAAAACATGAACCGTATTTCCATTTTACTATGATACTAATATACCAAATAATTATGTATTTTAACACGAAGAGTGAAATCAGAGGAAAATTATTATCAATCTTTGTATGCGTTCTTATTAAGGTTACCGACTGTTTTTGCAGTGAGAAAACATTGAAATTCGGATTTCCACTTACGACCAAACACCTACGACGTTGTTAAATTTGTATTTTTAGGAATGGTCGCACTTCACTGTTTTCTCACCGAATTATCTTCCGTAAGCGCAAAGTGATTGTTTAAACAAATTGTGAAGGTTTTTATTGATCGTCGTAACAGTTCGATGTTTTACGTTATGACGTTTCAATATCATTTGTATGGCATGTAAAACTTGCTGTACAGTTATGAATTAAGACACTTTGATAATATTTTAACATTAAACATTAACGAAATCGTTCGTAAATTAATTTGTAAATAATGAACGAAATTACGAAATTAACCAGTTTTTGTTGAATTGCATAAGTTAAGTTGGCCTTCAATGTCATAACATTTAATATATAAAATTGCCTTGTAAATTGTAAATAATTATACAAACGAATAAAAACCGACTATGAGATGTGACAAACATCAGAGACAGCATATGTACAATTGAAACGTTGAGATCTTTGTAAATAGTTGAGGATATTGTACGATTAGGTGGCAAATGTTATTCATATTTTTTTATTTTTACGTACAAATAAACAATTCTTACATCGATTATACCGTCGAAGCAGTTAATTCAAACCTGTCGTTTATCTAAGTAATCGACACTTGAAACTCTTTTATGCGACGCAACTGAATTTTCCAACGATTTGATCGGAGAACCGGACTGTCGTTTGTACTTCTTTTTTACACAACACCACGACTTTATAATTTGCGTAATTTGTAGTTGTACATTTGGGTGAATGGTTCAGCGTGTGAACAGACGGAATACAATTCATTGTAACTTTCCTAGGTTTATAACTTTACCGTGTGATATTTTACCGAAATATACAATCATAAGGAACAATGTCGAGCGTTCTTGTCGCGTAATTCTCGAGCTCCCTGATAGCCAAGGATGACACAGACGGTTTACATAAAATGTATTATCAGTATATTTCCGCATCACACTACAATTTTAAACACAATTTTAGTGTTAAAAATAAAAAAAAAAGTTTTAATAATTTTTGTTTTAAATAGTAATTTAAAAAAATGTTAATAATTTGTTTTGTATGTTTTCTCTTTGAAATTCTGCAGGATAATTCGGAAGTGGTCTGAAATATAGTATATGTAATAAATTTACATACATTGTTTTGCACAAAATTAATATTAAATTGATGAAATGCTGGTATCAGGGCAATGAATGTGCATCAACAAATGTGGTATCACATAATGTCTTTATTCAGAACCTGTGCAAAACAAAACTCCATCACGAACGGTACAAGCTGATCGGTGATATGGTACATATTCCATACAAGTTCAACAACAATCTGCATTACGTAACAGACGAATAAAAATTCCTGATGTGTAATAGCAAAATAGTAACTTTGTAGTTAATATTTGTTAAATCCTTAGATTTCGAGTCGAATAGTAAGTTTTATTTAAACTTTGTGCCAGGTGTAGAACATACTTTTACACTTAAATAATCACATTGGCAATTTTCTAATGGCAATTTCAATGTTGTTGAAATTACCAATACAATTAATTGTTTAAATAAAATATTTGTTTAAATTTCTTATTAAATAGTTTATTACAAAATGATTCAAAGCTGTAATTTACTCGAATTTGAGAAATGTATTGCAAAATAAATGGTTGAAATGTATGTTCCACAGAGATAAAGAAAATCCATTTTACTCAAATGTTTTATGGATTTTAAACATATTTTTCAATAATCCGGCAAAAATACAACAAAGTTGATATTTTGTTGTTACACTTAAGCAATTTTTACTCAGTCTCTTAAACATAACGATACGGAGTCGTTCTACGCGTACGCATTGTAATTTCGGAAACGCTCTAGCTGGCGATGTCAAACTCGTCAATAAATTCGTGAGCAAAAGGCACATGTTGAACCTACTGTATGACCTGAATGTACGCGATCTGGACAAAAAGGGTGCCTTGGAACGCAAGACACGCTATCGAATTCGTAGTCTTCGTTTCTTGGATTCTACATGTGGCTAAGCCCTTCTGTAATATCATTCGGACGTTGTACAGGTTTGACCTACGCTCTTCATTTTTCTGAAGTCATCTCTGTAAAGAATTTGAAATATGAACCTATGCATTTTAATTGCATTGCTATTATGAAAACATGTACTTGTCATTGGAATATCTTACATCGCTTTTTATTTCCCCTTTGCAATAGAGATCGCAGGAAGAAAAATAATCAAATCGAACTTCAAAAGATTAAGAATTTCCAGTAACATACAACAAATTTGTTTAATCAAGTTGATTGAAAGTAATAGGAAATAATTGACAATGAAGATTTTTTTATAGATTTTGTATACATAGATCTATAACATTGAAAATAAATAGTTTAGAATTTCTAGAAAAGAAAGCAATTTCTCGCAGTTAAATTTAATTTAAAAAAGTGAATTGAAAGTGAAATAGGAAATCATTAGAATGCAAAAGGTTTCGTTTAAATTTTTTACAGGTATGTCCATCGATTTTCGGTTTACGTATCCAAAAAACGCGCACTGTCTCTGTTTACAATCAGAAACCAAAATAGAGCATTTTGATTGCCAAAAGGACCTGATTTTGGGTACAGGAATCGCCTGGTTTTATAAAATCAACTAGAATTTATTTTGTCAGTAATATGTCAACGTCAATTTTCAATGCTCTGCAAAAATATTTAATAGAAATTTTAACTTAAAAAATATCAGTAAATAATTCAGGAAAATGTTAAATATGATGCATTTAGATGTGAATCATGCCAAGTCCAAGTTTTTCTACAAAAACTTGCGGAAAATTATTACTAATTTTATAGTTTCATTGATAATTTATTATAAATTGCCCTTTTTTCATATTATCCATTTAAAAAATAACAGCTGACATTCTGATGAATCATAAAAAAACATTTTCTATCAATATCTCAATTTCAATTGTTTTACTTGGCACGTCCTAAAACTAAGCAATTCACATTTTCAACAGGCTTGTAGATCATTAACAAACAAATCAAAATCTGAATAGCATTTACATTTTAATCGCATTCCTTATTGATAAAACAATTTGATAAAAAAACAAATTCCAGCCAAAATCGCTTAATTCGCGCTTTTAGCTCCAGCCTTCTGCGTTCAACGATATCCCTAATGAAGGAGCACCTTGAATTATTTCCCTATTTACATTCACGTACATGTACTTGTCCCTTCACAGATCTAACGAAAACATTTTTCATAATTTCGAAACGGGTATCAAAATCAAAACGCGTGATTCGTTAATGGCAGACGCGCGTTCATGAAAAATGTTTTTCGTCAGGATTGCACCTCACGAGCCTAACTTGCGCTTTCCGGTTAGATACATCAACGATTTTTTATTAATATAAGATTTTTACAGTTAAACAGTCGCATTTTCTGGTTCGTCATTGTGTGTAATGCATTCGCTTTAGTTTCTCCGCTGCAAGAAAATATATCTTTTCTCGTCCTCACATTTTCTTGGCTGTTTCCGGCTGGTTTGTACGAATGCTTACAAAATTGAGTGTAACACACCGAAGAAAATGCTTTATCATGCAGCAACCCTTACAATTACAACTACAACGTAGCGTACAAGTTATTTACACGCGCACATACACACTGATGCATTTACAGTAAAACTGGTTTACTGTATTTTGGATTCAGCATGCAGAGAGAAATTAATTGTGTAAATGAAACCAGCTTTTTAGCACAGAAAATTCCAAGTCCGGAATTTGGTAATTTTCTTAACACTCCAAGAATTTCTGAAACTTTTTTTCCAAGTTAGACCTTATGAAAAGCATTGGAACACTTATAATTCTTATGGTGTACAATGTAACTTAACTTTTATGAAAAATCCTTCATTTTAAGAGTTCTTCAAAAAATTTAACTTAGAAACACTGCAGATCTTCCAATGACTTTTCATACTTGGTTTTTAATAAAATTTATTTTGAAAGTATACTGAAAGACTGTGCCAAAAATTTTAGAAATTACTACATTCAACGAATCTCCCTGCATGAACTGCTAATTCCTATTTGCACGAGCTTCCGAGGAGGTCGTTGTCAATCTAATGTATAATCTCCTACCAATTCACCCCTCTAATCGATTTTGGCACCGATCTGCAATCCGCTTCGGAAACCTCAAAAATACATTGACCCAACAACAACCGTCCCTGTAACTACAATCGGATACACATTTAGCAACGGATTTCGCGTTTTGGAAAACTGCAAAAGTAATGTGGTTACAGTGTAATCTCGGTAAAAGCTCAATACAAAGGCCAAGCTCGTCGATACGCCGTTTCGGTCTCCCTAATCGTCCCGGCTATCCTACTATACAACGGTCGCCGTTTCATCGCTAACGTTGGTTTATCCACAATGATTTATCCGCTAATGTCAACTAATGATCTATAAAGCACGATTAATTTTAGTGCTGAGAAAAAAATCCTAAAGTATAGCAACAAAATAGTAACTTTGTTGTTGAGAATTTGAAAACATTTAAAAAATCCTTATAAAATTTAAAATAGTGAATTTTTTCGACCATCTTTCAGGATTTTAAAAATGTTTTCAAATTCTGTCGCGAATTTTTAACAAAGTTAATCTTGTGCTGTAACTTCAGCAATTTTAACTCTGTTGCTTAAATCGAGTGCAACGATATCTGGCGGTGAAACTGAATGCGATGGTTTCGTTTAATCGGTTACATAGGCAGCACTAACGAGTGCAACCAGCTTCTGCAAAGGTCGTTCTCGCAGACTTCTGGTACACTCGCTAATGGTAGGCAGCAAAGGCAAAGTTGTTTTCCGTCGCGTTCCCAGGGATTCTCATCTATCCCTTAATAGCTACAATTTACATAAAATTTACAAAAATCTAAGTCACCTGTACTTTTTACATAAATCTTTCACTCATTTCACAAATCGTTTTCCTATCCAATTTCAACATGTTTTAATTTAATTAACTAAGACTCCCAAAAAATTACGTCAAACATTCCCAATACGAATTCCCAAATACTTAAATAATTTCTTCAAAACCGAACAATTTTTAGACTTATGTAAATTTACATAACATGGCTGCGATGACATAACATTCATAAAGTTTATGTAAATCAGAGCTATCAGGTTCGATTTGATTTTCCACACAAGTGTCTACGCGATTCCGTTTTTATATCAAAAGAAATGTCGATTGAAGCATTGTTCGGCTGTTGGTCGCGTGCTTTTTCCGCTTGATGGACTGGACAAGTCGATGCACCAATTGGAGTTCAATTAATTAATATAATTAATTGACCAATCAAGCGCGACACCCTACGTGCTATTTTATTGTACCACATCATTCTGTTCGGAAGAACGCTGGGTGTGTAACAAGAAATCATGGCCTGGGATCTGTATATCGAATCAAATTACTTGCAATGAACGTCTAGTCTTACTTCTCTACACAGCCTTTTTGTGAATTCTTGTATTTCTTGCGGTTTGATTATCCAAACGAGGATTTCATCTCGAGACAATTTTGCATTACGTTACATTCGGTGTTTCCTATTCGTGATAGTGCCGTTTACTATCAATGGTACAATTTTACAAAAGCGCATTCACGATTTATTCGGGTTTCGTTATAAAATCAACAGAACATGCATGCTAGTTTCGGTACAACTTGTAATTTCGTCATGATACAATCGGTTCGACTTATGTTCAAACAATCGACATTTGTAGACAAACGCAATCTGAGGATGAGTATATTAACGAATAATCTTTGAATTATCGATTACGCGTGTGCAGATTGTAATAAATCTTTTAATAAAATAATTAACTGTCATTAAAGAGTAAAATCACAATTGGCATTGACAACAAAACCTCATTCCGCCCGAAAAATTGTCAAATCGCACTTTTTTTGCAGAGATCGGCGGAATTCCGATTGGAAATTCGATTTCGAGTAAAAAAACTGATCAACTCATCGCGTAAAAAAGGTTTTTTCATCTTATGAATATGTGCGATATTTTTTAGAGTTGAAATGTGATTCCTTTTGAATAGTGACGATGGACAAAATTCGTAACAAAATTAATTTAATATAAAATATATTAATTGAATATATATTAAAAATCGCCTGCCACTTTCAATCAATTTTTCCTTTCAAAATGAAATTTCCGAGCAGAATTTCAGTTTTGAAAGTACAGCGAAATCTCTGCAATCGACATCGATGCAACTTACTGTACAAATTAAATCGGTCGATTCGTACATTCTGACGATTGCGTTGAAATTATTTTAACAATGGATAGTGTGATCTCGTAAAAACTCGATTGCCGTTAAATCTTAAAAATAATGATTACGGTACATTATCTCCATAACTTTTGTTTATAGCTAAACTAGTTTTTATTATACACGTTATATACAAAAATATTTACTTTATAAGCACATGTGTCTTCGAGTGTGCTGCATGTACAATTTATGCTGAGATTTGACAATGCTGCATGACACTGGTCATTGCGACATCCGTCTTGCTCGCGACTTGTTGCTCGTTTTTTACTTTCGCAGACGCAGACATAATCTCAACACTGTTCCCTGAAAATATCGTCAAATCAGTAGCGATGGATTTGTGTTTCCTTTAGTCCGGTCTGTAAATGGGTATCTTCGGAATAAACTCGATTAATAAAACCTGAAACAAACATTTTATATTAAAAAATGGTAATTAACAAAAAAAGTAGGCAGACAAATTCTATTTTTGGTAGTTAGAGACTGGAAGTATTTTAACGCTGTGTAAATTGAAAGCAGACTTTACAGAATGCAATGAAGTGAAACAAAAACAAATTTGTTGGCGGAACAGGTCAGGCATGAAATGGTAATGAAATATTCGCGAAGTCTGGACAAAAATCATAACCAATTGAAATATGTAAAAATATGTTATTGTTTCTTTTGAAAGTTTTTCTGTCTTTATTAATTTATTGGTTTATAAATTATAAACAAATTGTACAATTTACAAATAAATATTGTTATAGAGCTTTATTAGATAAATTAATTTAAGTGTATGGATTAAGAATTTTTTTACAATTTCAATTGTTCTTCAATTTAGCATGTTTTACATTTAATTTTGAATTCTTTATGCAAGATATTGTGTTGTAAGTTATGAATAACTTTAATAAAATCTGTATGAGTATATATATAGATATATATAAATAGATACGTCAAACAAAGATCCTAAAGAAAAATAAAAAAGGGCAGAGGAATATGTGACTCAAACTTACATATTCCATCATTGATGATGTATCACATCTTTGTTTGGTTAACCTCCAATGCAGGCCAAGTTTATGATAAAGTCTACTATTTTCCCACTCTAACAGTTTGTTAAGTGAATGTTGTGTCTGAAAAAAGAAAATCACATAATTAATTTATTCTAAATTAATTAAATTTCGCATTGTAGATATTCATTCTCATCTTTAAATAAAGGAAATAAATAAAAATAATAATACAAACAAATTAAATTAAATTAAAGAATTGTAAATATATTATTATAAGTTCGGAGGGTTTAATGGGGGCACTTCGACCTAAAGATCTTTTGTGCCATATTGTAAATATATACATTGTTAATACATTTTTTGGATTCTGCATTCAAAACCAAAAATATGCGAACAATAAAGGGGTATTTGTAACGTCATTACCCTTTTGCTTAAACAAATAACTGGCCATAAGGAACATCCTAAAGTGCAACAGCAGCAGACACAGCCACAAAACAACCATTTCACGTTGACTGGTAAAGTCTTCTTGAGGACACTGTTAATTCGCATCACTGTCGCTTTGAATTCCTCTGGAGCGACACGCGATACTAAGCCATTTGGAAATTCAGATTCAAAGCGGTTGCTCAGACCAAACCTGTGTACAAGAATTGCAAATGCACTTTAAGTATTTTAATTTTACACATGTATCCAATAATACTATATATATCTTAGTAAATCAAAGTAATATTATCAAAGTAACTCTAAAGTAAAATCCTAAACATTTTAATACTTTCCTCTTCTTATTTCAAATGCTATTTTCTGCAGATTTGATTCTAAAGCTATAAAAGTAAATATATCTGTAAAAATTATAAGAAATTTGTATGAATTTTGCGGAATGAATTTTTCTCAGATTATACATAAAACAAAAATATGTAGTTTTGCAAAGAAATATGAAAAATCAACCAAACTTTTTAAAAACATGAAACTATAGAACATTTGCAAAAAAATAAACATATTTTTTTAGTGGAATTGATGTAAAATTTACACAACATTAATATATAAATGAAAACCATTAGCATAAACTTTGTATTAATTTCACCTAATCACAATTTATCAGAAATGGATCACCTTTAGGATAATACATTTTTTAAGAAATTAATTTCTTAGGCTAAAAAAACTCATTTAGGATAAATTAATAAAAAACTCTGAAAGACAATTTACTGTAAACTTGAACTGTCAAAACACCCATCTGTCAAACACTTTTGACAAGACTACTTCCTTCACTATTAACTTACTCCCCAATATTATTTACCAACAAACCTCATATAAACAATTAAAAGCAAACAATACCTCCAAATGGTAATCCTTAAATGAACAATGAACTCTTCCCATCCCACTTTTCTTCACCTCTCTCTCCCCACTCGAAACTAAATAATTCTCTCTCTGAATCTTTCCTAAGCAAACAAAAACAAACCATTCCATCTACCAAAAAGCGATCCCTCTCAAAATGTCCCGAAACATTTTTTATCAAAACTTTTGTTACCAGAAAGATGGTCAAGAACAACAATAATAATCATTATCACTATTTACAACTTTCTTAATACAAAGGAATAAAATAAAAAGATACGGTGTTGCAAGGGGTTTTATATCCAAACAAAGTACTAATCCAACAAAATAAAAAACGATTGCCCGTGGATGACAACGCACACTGTCATGTTTCCAGCGCCGCGGATGACGATCGGGTCCGGCACCATCGTGACGTAGTGCTCCTCCAGGCGCTGCTCGTGGTCCTCCTCCTCCTCCTCGTAAATCGCGTCGAAGTCTGCCATCGCGCGCAACACTCGTCCGAACGACGTCGCAAACTCGGCGGCCGCTGCACTCGACTGTCCGCGCGGCGAGATCCGCCGCTCCACTCGGTCGCCCCTTGTTTCTCCGCCGCGAGCCTTTGTTCGCAGTCACGATCGCATCGTCGCGGGGGACGGCAGGCGCGCACTCGTTCGCGTCGATGGCGATGGCCAGCCGATCATTTGTGTTGCTCGCAGGCAACCATTTGGATTAGAATGTGTTTTTATTGGCATCGACGTGAGGACGCGGCTGAGGGCCGTGTGGAGGTGACTTTAGATACGCGCGCGAAGTATGAAGAGGGAAAGTAGGAGTTGTTAAAATTTAGGAATTTAATTATTATGGAAACTATTATAAGAAACATTAAGAAGGCATTAAAGATACACTGTGAGACATTAGAGATTTGATGTATATGTAGTGATGAAGATTTAAGAGTTTTTGGAATGTTTCTCAATGATCGAGTGCGAACTGAAATGCCGAGAAAGACAGAATTGTTTCAGGTCTAATGAGGATGGTATTATCATTTTCGTAGAATGTCAGAGTTAATTTATAAGCTCTAAATTCTCTAGTAAGGTTTGAAAAACTCTGGAAATGTCTGTAAAAGTTCAACATGACCATAAAAAACCGTCGTGGGTGGGACTCGAACTCACGACCTATAGCGTAGAAATCTGAAACTTTAACCACTCTGGAGAATTAAGATCTACCCTAAAAGAACACGAACATTGAATCAACGTCGATTCGACGTCGACGAAATTGATTCGACTTTGATTCAATATCGATGGAACATTGAATAGACGTCGAATCGATGTCGACCATGTGCGTTTTATGCATTAAGGGGGAGGGCAATAATAGGTCTATTATCACCCTAGTGCGATAATATTCATTATTGCCCGCGCCCGCGTAGGTATAAGTATAAAATACTTATACCTACCCTCACACTCTAAAAACACATTTCTTGAGCGAAGAGAATTTCTGTCTTAATATTGTGCCAAGAATTTTTCATCTTGAGAGAAGAATAAAAGTAGTTCAGATAAAACATTCTTGAGGCAAGAAAGTTTGTAGCTTGACAGAAATATAATCTTCTTGAATTCAACGTTCTTGGTAGACTCTAGGGAAAAAAGGGATGAAAGGGATATTAAATAGGTTAAAATGACAATCGTTTAACGACTTAAGTAATCTTAAATGTTTTGACTGGGGAAAATGGCATAAAACTAACATTATAACAATATTAGTTTTATTAGCATTAACCCTTTAATGCTGTAGCCGCACCGATCCGTGTCGGTGTGTCAGCGGGCAATCACGTTGTGCTTTCATATGTGTGACGGTCACGTGATACGAAGCAGCGCCGTGATGGGGTGAGAACGTGTAGCTTTCTCTTTCTATTCTATCGTTTCCTCTGTCTCTTCTAAAGTGGAGGGGGATGCTTGCACCGTTAAAGTGTTAAGGTTATGTTGATGTTTTGTTTTATATCAATAATCTCTTCTCTCTATATAATAAAAAAGTAAGTCGATCCCAAATTGCTAGACTCCACCATTTATATCAATGGTATTATAAATAGTTCTACATAGATCATAAGTATATACATCCTTCTATATGTACTGTTACATGTAGGGTCACATGTGACCGTACATGTGACCCTACATGTAACCCCACATGTGACCCTACATGCAACCCCACATGTGACTTTACATGTGACTCTACATGTGACCCTACATGTGACCCTACATGTGACCCTACATGCAATCCTACATGTAACCTCACATGTGACCCTTCATGTGACCCTAAAAGTAACTCTATATGTAACCCCACATGTGATCCTACATATGGCTCTACATGCGACTCCACATGTGGCCCGACATGTAACCCTACATGTGGCCCTACATGTAACCCCACATGTGACCCTACATGTGACCCTACATGTGACCCTACATGTGATCCTACATGCGATTCTACATGTAACCTCACATATTACCATTCATGTGACCCTACATGCGATCCTACATGTAACCTCACATGTGACCCTTCATGTACCCTACAAGTAACCTATCATGTGATTCTACATGCGACTTCACATGAGACCCTACATGTATTTCCATGTGACTTTACATGTATCCCACATGAGACCCTACATGTGACCCTATGTCTTACATGTGACTTTATATGTGACCTCACATGTGACTATATGTGACCCTACATATGACTTTACATGTGACCCCACATGTTACTTTACATGTAACTCTACATGTGACCTTACATGACCTTACATTTGATCCCACATATGGAATCACATGTGACTGCACATATGGAGTACATTTGCTCCCATATATGGAGTCACATATGACGCAACATATGGAGTTTCCCGGTGATAATGAAACTCGAACATGAATGTTGCCAGTACTTGGTCAGTGACCTTCAGGGAGGTAGAGCAGCAACAAATTTAATCTAAAAGTATAATAAATGAAACGAAAAGAAACTAAGAATACAATAATTTTATTCGAAAATAATCTTTGGGAAATATAGTAATTTAATATTTAAATGAGTTAGTCTTCTTCAAATAAGGCTTCACCTCCGTTGAAAAGAAACTCATCTTCTTTCTTAGGCTCATTTGGGCAATAATTATTTAAAATTTATGTTTCTTTTTACGAAAAACTATAAATATTCTAATTTTATAAATAATTAGTTAATATCTGTTATAAATTAAAATGCTTAAAAATAATAATTTTTAATATTTTATTAACTTTAATTGGGGGTTGGAGCGCGTAGCGCTCAGGGGGGCGAAGCCCCCCTAGCTTATAAGAAAACAACAAATATATATGTTGTTTTCTTATCCGATTTCTGCATTATCGGCTTTCAGTGCATTTCTTGTTTTTAATTTAATATAATTAAATATCTGGAAAACTGCAACAGGTATGATAAAATGGTTAACTCACTCTGTTTGCGCTTACGGGGAGCCTTCACGGGGTTCCGACGTTCCCCGAATGCGTCTTGCATCTTGTCGGCAAGTAAAGGGGTACAAAATACAATTAAGCACAGAATTTCTTCACGAACACTTTCATTTCGCCACGATTCCGCAGAATTTCGTGGCGCGCGAGCGCGATCGATTTAGCGGATCGATCGCGGTGGACACTAATTCCCAACTGATGTCCGTTATCGCGGTAATCGGAAAGCAGCAATCGCAAATTGGCTATAATGCACAAGCGCGTATAGAAAAACTTGAATGGGCTACGGTGTAAATGTTGTTTGTTTACGAAACGTAAACAGACAAATACGAAACATTCAGGATCAAAACATTCCGAAATAAAATAAGTTGGCGGAATTACGGCGATACAAAATTCTAAGAAAACGCGTGTTTTAATTTCATGAATGACTTTTCGCATATGCGAACACATTCCATTGTTTAATTCACAAGGATCATCTTGTCAAATTTTGATGAAAATCAGTTATTATTGCTAGACTTCGTATTTAGTAAACGCGCTTTGTCCAAAGGTTTTGGGGTTAGATATTTTCCATTCAAAACGCGTTTACTCACTACGACTTCGAAATCGATAGCTCCTATTAGAATCGACCTTATTCAGATTTCCATTCTAAATCGTCCCTATTCAAATTTCCATTCTAAATCGTCCCTATTCACTTTTCCGTTCTAAATCGTCCCTATTCAGATTTCCATTCTAAATCGTCCTTATTCAGATTTTCATTCTAAATCGTCCTTATTCAGTTTTCCATTCTAAATCATCCTTATTCAAATTCAGGAGTACGAAGTTAACTCATGTCAGTCAACAAAAAATATGTATTTATTTATGAATATGTATTTATAATATTTCAGTTTTATTGAACAAAAAGTGCAAAATAAAAATAATAAGGCATTATTAATCAGCATTAATAATGAGGAATGAAAGGAATTATCATTTCTAGGTGTCATATTTCGCTTACATATCCAGTGAACCAAATTTTACCAAAATTGTTACAATTATTAATCTTAATTTGTTAAACATGTTTTTGACATATACACGTCTTTTTCAATTTGAATTGTTTTCAATCCATTCCGCTTTCTTTAAAGTGCAATCGATTACTAATGTTTTATAATGATAAATAAATGTTTAATTAATGATTACATAATTGATATCATAATAACTATAAAGGATTAAATTAATTACTAGTCAAAGTATTACTATTCAACTTAGTATAGTATTTAAACGGGTAAGTCGATTCTTATTTCACATATGAATCCACATTATTAACCCTAAAACGCGCATCTTGTTTTAAGTGTCTTTGTTCCACACATTTAACTGTCATTTTAGTGTCTTGTTCTCTGAGATACATTTTGGACCCCAGTTTGCGTTCTAGGAATAAAACGTAAACAAAAAAATAGTGGAGTGTTCAACGAATTCTAAGAACGCACATACTTGCCAACAAACTTATGCCAGTAAAATACATGTCAATTTATTTGGTTTCGACAATTTTGTTTCATTTCTACCAGAGTTGTAGAAAGTTATTAAAACGCGTTATTCGTTAAAAGTAACGATTACATATTCGTTACTTCAAAAAAATTATTAAATATTCCCGAAAAATAAAAAAAAATCCCCAAAAATTCCAAAAAATTCCAAACAATTTCAAAAAATTTCAAAAATATTCATACAGTTATAAAAAAATTAAAAAAAAATTTTTAATTCCCCAAAAATTCAAAACAATTTCCCAAATTTCAAAAAAAAATTTTTTTATCAACAAAATTCAAAAAAATTAATATCTATAAATTATTAAAAAACTTCTTACAAAATTCCTGAAAAAAAAGACAAATTTTCCAAAAACTTCAAGAAAATCCCACAAAAATTTAAAAACATTCCCGAAAACTTCAAACAAATACGCCAAAAAGTCATAAAAATTCCCCAAAAATTCATAATAAACATTCCCCCAAAAATCTAATTATCAGCTTTAGAAAACCAATAATTCCGATACAAGGCTCTAAAAAAATGTTATTTTGTACTTATCTTTAAGGTAGTACTATCACTGAGGCAATTTTTCAAGAATGAGCTAGAAATTTGTAGAACTATTAATCAAGTTACAA
>JABFPB010003886.1:0-16032 GCA_022817645.1 Ceratoteleas bidentatus | reverse complement strand
ATCCCCAAAAATCATGTTCTCCGAAAAAACGACTTAAGTGCCTTTAAGCCATTATTGCACCCAACGACTCAATTTCATCTTTGAATGACAAATAAAAATTTATTCGTTATTCAATTAATGGATGAAAATTAATAAAAATAACATTTTAAGCTTTTATGAATGTATGAAATACATTGCATTTAAAGATATGAAAAACTGGGTTCATTTCAACCACCCTACTACACTGAGAAAAATATTCAAGTAAATTGAACCATATCATACAGTAATCGCGACGTATCGTATCACATTTGGGCAAAATTAGTATAATTTCGAAGAATTTTTACTAGATGATGTAGTAAATTTTATTTGACGTTCTATGAAATTGTCGTCTAAGAATTTTTCATTTGAATGTAAAGTAATTTTGTCCTAATGGGATACAATAATGTATGATCGCGATTACTGTATGATACGGAAAATTTACTGGAATTGTAATAATTTTTGATAGAACATTTTTTCAAATTCAAATCGTCAGCCCGCTTTCACAAATTACCTATTTACATTATCACAATGAAAATTATTCCTTTGCAAATTCAAAATACAAATTACCTATTGCTTTTTCAAAATACAGTTTACTAGCTACATTTCCAAAATACAAATTTTACGTTTCCCAAATATAAAATATGCACTTATTTTTATCCGAACTAGAAATTATTTATTAGCATTTCCAAAAAGGAAATCATTAATTTGTATTTTTAAAAACGCAAATTATCCAGTTTCATTGTAAAATCCAAATTATCCAACTGCATTCTCAAAATGCAAATGATGCATTTGCATTCCTAAAATGCAAATTATTCATCTGCACTTCCAAAATGTAAATGATCCATTTGCATTCCTAAAATGCAAATTTCGTCATTAGTCAGCCACATAATTCTTCAAAAAAAGTCGCGAATCACGTTACATCCCTCAAAAATCTGTTCTAAAATCGACTTTCGAACGCGAACCCGGCCCAAAATTGTAAGTCGATATTCCGCACTGGTCCAGCAGACTCCATTTGCCGGGCCCGAATTCCACTTGCACCGAACGCACCGTAATCGAGGCTTTTTTTGAGTGTATATAATTTTACCGGCCGGATCTGCAAGGCCCCGTGGATGCGTCGGTGTGAAAAGTGTGGGTACACTAGGGGCGCGCCTGTGTTGGTGTTACCGCAGAAAAAGTATCGATGGGCGTAACCAGCGTTTGTGTCGGCGAGTTTTGGAAGGTGTACAGAATCTGATTCAGCGAGTTAAAGTATCTGATTGCTATTTAATTCGAGGGGATATATTACGTTTGATATATGTCTATATAGATGTGTATATGAATATGGACTACACATGTATATTCTTTTTGGGTCTGTCAATGAACTTGAAAAGTTTGAAAGTTCAAACGCATTGTGTACGGAATACAAATCAATGGAACTCATCCATTCTCATTCATATCTGAATATATCAGTGTGGCTATTATTGTTTGTGTACTTCGAACTGGATGTAGAGAAACATTTTTTTAGTTTGTTGCAACCTTTCAACAGTATTGTAATTTCTCATTGATCCGGTGAATTTTTTAATGTAAAGTAGGAGTTTTAAATTAAGACATTTTTGGTATTCTGACAAATAACAAATACACTTCATATGATTATGCTTTTTTTGCAGCAAATTTTGAAAATTTATTTGGCAAATTACAACATTTTATTTTGCATGTTGTAATTTGTTATGCAATTTATTAGTCAATTTATTCACATTAGATCCTTAATTAAAAATGTTATTTATTATTTCTCATTTCTCTTTTATCCTGAAATAATGGAAAACTTTGATAAACGTTGACAAATCGCGAAAAATTTATTTTTAGATTACTTCTAACTTTTTTAATCTTTTCTTTTCCTTCCCCAAAAAAGTTGTACCAACGCTAATACTAAATTCGTCAATCCAGGGGTCGCCGCTTTTTTAGTCTACAAATACGAATTTGGTATCCCACCTAGCGATACATAAACCATGTAAACACCATGCCAGACCATATGTGTCCCATATGTGGTTCGCTGCATAAACTTGTACAATTCCGCAGCGCCTAATTAACAACAATTACGCTTAATAGTTGTGGGGTCGGTTGCGTCCCGCATTCCCCTATAGCCGACAGACTGCTATCACTTGTATCGGCGCGAGGAATACGTTAGCGTAATGAGACGGTGTTTAGTGTCGCCGTCGTCTTTATCACTTTGTATTTACATTCGGCCGCCGCTTATCTTAGCGCCGCCGCGCGGCTTCATCTTGATTTGTCCTCTAAGACGGTTCCGTCCAAATTTATGGTCAAATTTCGTCGGACGTCGCCGCGCGCTACACAAAGACCCGGTCCCAATTAATTTCCACTTCTCCGGCGCGACCAGCTCCAAGCTCGGCCCAGAAATCGGCCGGATACAAAGGCCGCTTGGGATTTTAGTGCACATGCTGTTGTTAACGTGCATAAAATAACTTTTTTATGCATCACTTGGCACTGACGACTGACCTCAAAAGACGTGTCAGTTGGACGGCTACGTGTACGTCCACGAAATCTTTAATTAATAAGAGAACTTCTCGGTTGAAGACGGGGATGTGATTGGAGGATTCGAGAGGTTTGGAGGAGGCTCGACCTTTGTTTTAGACGACGGAGATAGAGAGGAACTTCTTGCAATCATTGCACTCTTAATGATCTTTATGGTTTGTCGAAAAGACTGTAATTTTGTGAAAATTCGTTTATTTTAATAAAACTTAATTTTATGTTGAAAGGATTTATTTTAAACTGATTAGTTAGTAGTTTTATTAAAACTATTCCTTTTATTACGAAAGGATTTTGTTTTATCGATATATTGAGCAGAAAATATTTTCATTATGAAACGATTCTTTCATGATAAAAAGATTGTTTTAAGAGTGAAGGTATGAATAAATGAGAGTTTATAACTTCATTTCTGTAAGAATGCCTGCTTACAATTTTTATCCGACTGATTTAAGGTTTGGTTCAATGTGTTTCTTATTCAAAGGATTTTCGCAGTTATTACTCAGTTACGCAGTTACTACTCAGAAATTTTGAAAAAATCGATTTTTCAAAAATGTGAGCATTGGAAAGTACATTGGAATTATTGTTTTTTGTTTTAGATAAGCGGGTCACGAGTTATCGTGTCCAACGCAAACCCCTTCCGCTGAGAGGTGCTCTGGAAAATGGCTATTTCTCCGCCTTTTTCACAAAAAAGTTGTTTTGAAAAAATTGAAAAATGAAGCCGAAATACAGATCTTTCTAACGAACTAATTTGTTTTTTTTTATACGCATATTAGTTTTGGAGAAAAAAAAATTCCAAAAATAACGAAAAAACGTCGATCCTGAGTGGAGGAAACCCCTTAATATCAGACATCTAAAGTTGCAGTCTATGAAGGGCCCAAAACTTAAAAAGGGATAAACTAAAAAATGCGCAAAATAGGTTTTTTGGTCCGAGGTGCGAATGATATTTTTTGTCTACCTGTATAAAAAATGAACGTTTTAAGTGTCTGTATAGAAGGAGCAAAGCTGTTCTTTTCCTTCCAAGACCGGTAATGAGCGGGCGGGAATGAGCGAACGGAAAAGAACCACTTTGCGCCCGATATGCAAAAAAAAAAGTTTACGAGATTGATATGGAGTTCTTTTGGGATCCCAGTTAAGAAATCACTTTTTTGTCCCACCTGCATAAAAATCGAAAAAGTTCGATTTTTATGCATACTCTACAACTCTGTGAAAACTCCATAAAATCCCCATAACCACCCCATAAAAATGTCATAATATTTATAATTATTCGAACATTTCTGTAGCAATCCCGTAACAACTTAATCCAGTTCAATAACAATCTACAACATGTCTATCCAATTCCCATAACTGTTTATTTTTCCACATTCGCAACCCAATATAAAATCTCCCATTCAACACTTCACCATCCTCTCCACCATCTTCTCCTTTCCAATTCTAAATTCCTTCAACAAATCGTCCATTTTCCTGAAAAACTCTTACTGGACTTAACTTCACTTCTCGGACACCAAACGAAATAGGGACAAAGCCCCCAAAATCGACAATAAGAACTGGAAATGTCAGCCCCCAAATCCGCTTACCACAAGTGGAACAACCGCCCAACCGAAATCTCATCGACAATGCTCTCTGCAAAAACTTTTTTACCATGTTCGATTTTATCGTCGCGGGGGATCGAGCGTCCGACCGAAACCCGTTGGTAAAAAATAAGGGCCAGCGAAAACGGAACGTGAAGTTGCGAAATTCGCGCTCGAGCGTCGACATTTCACCTCGAGCGGTCGCTGGGCGCGCAATCGCACGTGTTATCGCCGAATACGTTACGGCCCATTTGAAAGCGTATTGTTACTGGGCGGGAGGCTCTCGGCGTCCGAGGCATCCTCCGAGCTTAAAGTGACTTCGCGCCGTTTCTCGGGTCGCCACCGACACACGGCAACAAGTGTGCGCCGGGCCATTTTTTACACTTGTCGCCCTCCGGAGCGCCGGATTTCTCGAGAAAAAGATTTTCCACGCGTGTTCGGGCGGAGGCGATTCGAAATTGCAGTCGGACCGACGAATTGAATGATTGAAAGAACGTGACGCTCGTTCTGGAACGATTTTTTTCAAATTGCATTCGACGCGCACGTTTTCGGCCCAATTTATGGCTGATTGTGTCTCTCCAAGTGGAGCACTTTGTGCTGGAGGTTTTTGTCCGGATTCAAAGGAAATGTTTGCAGTTTTGCGTTGGTAATAGGTGAGGGTGGGAAAGTGTTGGAAAGGGGGTTTTAAGGGGTGTACATGGGATAGGTAGTGTATTGAAGTATTGTAATTTAAAAAACAATTGGGAATGGAAATTAAAAAACAAAGAAATAGGTGTAAAGAAGATAGAAAAAAGGAAGGTGGAAAAAGGAGGAAATAATTTTGGTGAGAAAAGGGCTTGTACGTTTATAAATCACATTTAAGATGCATAGCTTTTCGTGTTGAGTAGAGGTATACTTTATCTTCATTGCATTCGTAATATTTTTACATAGTTTATTAGGGACAATCAAGATTCGAGATAGAAATGTCTATTTCAGTGCATTTCAATTGCAGAACAGTTATAAGTGATATATGGAATGACTAATGATTATTTAATGACTAATTATCATAATTTTTTTAAAGACCGGAAGTTTGGGATATAGCAGTATAAAAAAGGTTATTACTATAAACATCGACTTCAGATTTGAAAATTGAATCTCCTTCAGACCTCCCAAAAAAATCCTTAACCTGAATTTCAGAATTAAATCTAATTGTATTCAATTAGATTCAATATACAATATCTTATAAAAAGTAGGCTGACTTAGTTTTCATGCACATCAGCCCTGACTTTTTTATCATCATTAGACATTAAAAATCGAATTAAATCGAATTAATCGAATTAAATGTACAAAGTTTATACAGAATTTCAAAATGTAATTTTCAAAACAAATGCAGACCTCAAAATATCATTAAATTGACTTAACTGTTTTTTCTTCGGACATCGATAATCATACAATTTCTATTGGTTCCAATTTGTTTTAGTTTGCGTAGACTGTGTTTGTTGTTGTTGGTGTTACAAAATCGATTATAAAACTGGTCGTCCGAAAAGTTAGGCGCTCGGCCGGCTAGGTAACGTAACAATGATGTTATAAAATTTATCGAGGGTGCTTATCTCGGCAGCGACCGCCGCCGAGAGGAAGGAATTCAAGTCTCAACCGTCGTTTGTGGCATCTCGAACAGTGGGGGCAAGCTAGATACGAGACGAAACTGCGAAACTGCGGTGGGGACGAGAAGCGCGGGAGGTAGCCGGCTCAATCACGGGTGGGGACGCATGTCCTTTACACTAATTGTAAACACAAGAAAGAACGCCACGAATAAATGACCGTTATCGTTCGGATTTTTAAATGGACCGACAGCGCTCCGGCGGACCTTTAAATCTTTAAAAAACATGGTTTTTATAGCGACTAGTATACACTTGGGATGTGCAAGTTGTATACATTTTTGTAATGCACATTTTGGGTGTGCTACGATGAAAGGAATAAGGAGTATCAATTAACAAAAATTATATTATATAATAATTGAAATTCGATTTTAATTTTTATTAAACTAAATCAAAAATTCTTTTTGTTTTTCAATATTTATTTTTTTTCCTTTTTTTATATAAATTTGTATATATTTTTGGGGTTTGTACTGTATGTTTTCGATGGTAGTACATTGTAGCATATAGACACACTGATTTGTGAGAATAAAAAAACGTTTATTGAGGTGAGGTTTCAAAGTACGTTAGACTGTAATTTAAAGCCCGACATCCGATACACATTTTTTGCACTTAGGCCAGCTTTTGAAACTGAATAGACGCGATTCCGGAAATTTTGGAAATCGCATCACTCATCCTAGCTGGCGATTAAACGATTGGTCTTTGAAAAATGATGACCTTGTACTAGGGAAGTGATATCTTATCTGAAATGTGACAACTTTATATTACGATGTTTCTCCGAGAAGTAGAATAAAAATGTACATTGCATGTTAGACTTGTGTAAATTTTAATAGAAATTAACAATTTTAAAAGTGTGCTATTTTTTGTTGAATTGTACGCAATTTAGCATAACAAGTTTTTTTTGTTAAATCTGGCTGTAGAGTAATAATTGAGTATTATTTTTCTAGAGGTATAATATGCTACTTTAAACCCTTTTTGTAGAGAAGTTATTGATATTTTTCGTTTAGTTTGTTAAAAATAAATGTTAAAAGTGTCTGAAAGAAAATGGGAGGTAATATGGTAATTTCCTATTCTCATTAAAGCAATGACACTTTGACCTGTGACTTGAAAAGAAAAAAAATGTATATGTTAAATGGATCGACGATTCTGTTGCGGAAATAACCATGTTCGCCAGTTACATATTTCTTAGTATGAAATTACTATTCACACTAATATTGTACTGTTTTCGGTTTAGTAAAGTTTCTTTGTCAATTCTGATTTTACTGTAAATAATGATGAGAAACCTTCTTTTTCAAATGCGGGATAGTTCTCCCATTCTCCGAAAATGAATATTTTACCCTAAGATGTGGAATCCCTTTAAAGGTCTGAAATATACATATTTGTCTGTCATTCTGGAGTGAAAATGTACGTCTTGTACTTGATGCAGGTGTTCTGGAAATAAAAATTATGGTTTATATTTTAGAATTGTAAAACAAAGTAGTGAGACAAAAATGTTAATAAGATAATGTATTCAAAGTGATACATTTTTTGTTTGAACCAAGTTAATAAAAGCTTTTTTACCTTTTTAATTAAATTACTTATTATTTCTAGGAAGCCAACAAGTCTAAACAATTGTTTTATTTTTCGTTATAAATTCTCTGCATTCAAAAACAATATTTTTCAGTAATTTTGATTTGAAAATAAAATATATTATAAACAATTAACATTTAATGTTACAACGATTTGGAATTTCATAATTTTCGAATTATGCAATTGGAATTATTTTAAGAAAGGAATATTTGCCCCGATAGAACAAGATGTATATTATACATACATTAGATGGACATTCATACATAAAATAGATATATACATATAATATACGTATATTATATGTTAGAGGTATATCAAATGGATGTTTTATCTGGGTACGGCAAATGGCGTCAAAACCAACAAAACTAAAAATATAAATGTTTATTTACATCGTGGCAGGAGTAAAAAATTGTTCGATTTTACGCAATTTCTAGGTTAGAACGATTTATTCAATCATAGATGGCGCTGTTTTGGTAACAAAGATATCGTTTTCTTAAGAAATACATTGTACAAGAAGATGACTCACAAAGAACTTTCGTCCTCAATTTCGTCTTTTATTCCGGGTAAAATTTACATCAGATCTAGGCTACACATAACCTAGAAAAAAGGATTGCCAAAAAGGTCGCAGTCACGAATCCTAACAGACCTAACGGTCGTTTTCGATATCGCCTGGCTCGGGTCCCCGAATTTCGCCATATATTATAATTCAATTAATGCCGAGCGATCGCAATAAAAGCATAGGTCTGCAACGCGTTTTGAATTCGAGATCGGCCGCTGCGGCGATAAATAATTCGCATTAGATCTGTGGGCAGCGCGCAGCCTCCTGGCCCCGGAATAGGTAAATCTTTTGAGACGCACTTGACGCTGAGAAAATGGCGCGCCGCGCATATATCACCGACGAATAATAACCTCCTTGTACACACCTCGTCGTTTGTTTGGGGAGTGTAATTATCGCCCGAAACGCGTTTCTCTTGTGGCGAACGATTGTGAGCACGTTGGCGCCAAGCACTCGGGGCGACCCGCTGCGACCCACGAATTATCGCGTGTCACGATACTTTTGTCCGGGATTTATACTTGTTGCCGGGCCGTTTCGAATTTCGCGCGACACTTGACGCGCCGGCCCTTAAGTTATTCTTCGATCGGCGGCGTAAATTACGCTGCAGGTTCGTGGACGGATGTCGCTGGGAATTGGGAGAAGGCGGGGGTGGCGCTCGGGTTCCGTCGCGGAGACAGTGTTGGAGGTTCAAGCGAGAGAAGCGAATTTTGATGGAATTCGATTCGATTTATCGATCGATTGTTGATGAGATTCGATTCGATTAATCGATCGATTATTGATGGGATTCGATTCGATTAATCGATCGATTATTGATGGGATTCGATTCGATTAATCGACCGATTATTGATGGGATTCGATTTGATTAATCGATCGATTATTGATGGGATTCTGTTCGAATAATCGATCGATTATTGCTCTATCGATTGATTGAATTTTGAAGGGATTCGATTCGATTAATCAATCGATTAATGATGTATCGATCGATTGAATTTTGATGGGATTCGATTCGATTAATCAATCGATTACTGATGTATCGATCGATTGAATTTTGATGGGATTCGATTCGATTAATCGATCGATTATCGATCTTCGATTATTGGTCTATCAAAATTTGGTTATGGGTGTATCGAATCGAATGAACGCTTCGATTATCTATTAATGCAATTTTCGATACCCAAAATAGCGGAATATCGATTTTCGATACTCATCACGGAACAATGTATTGAATATTCGATTATCATTGAAACAAAAGTTTTAATTTTGATTAATGATGAATCGACGGGTAGGAAACAAGTGTTTTGGAGCAAATTGATCTCAGTTGGGCTAAATATATTCTGTGTAACTAAATATATGGTAGAGCTGATTTGTAATCAACACGTTTCTTCAAATTACAACAGTTCTTGGGTCCTTTTAAGTTGAATTGAAATCAGAAAATTTGTTTGGCTTTTTTGGAGAAGAAGTGGGATCATTAGATGAAAAATCCGTTAAGGGATATACATTTATGGTCAAAACATGTTGTTATACATATTTTTCTTAAGTTTCGTAAAATGTGTGATATTTTTATCATATTAAACATATTGTGTCACTTGGTACATGGAAAAATTAATTGTTTATAAAGAGCAAAATGTGTAACTTATTTCTATCCAATTTTTAGCGGAACACATTTTTAATTTAGCAGATAATCAACTGAGACTTGGATTAGTATATTCGTTATTGAGCTTGAGTAAAAGATACCTGTACCAAATTGCATTTGTTTTTAAAATATTAGATAAATCTTGAGATAAAGTAACAAATAAACCTCCTAAACATCTATTTCATTATCTGCTAAAATAAAAATGTGTTAAGCTAAAAATCGAATAGAAAAAAGATACAATGTCCGTTCTTCATAAACAATTAGTTTGCCATATTCCAAATGAAACCATATTTTATATGATAAAAGCATCATATATTTTACTAGACTGAAGAAAAATATGTGAAAAATGTTTTGACATCTCAATTTCATTTTAAACATAGAACCAAAATGAACATCCCGTGATTTTTCACCTTAAGTAAACTATTATCAATAATGGCTATATTTAAGCTTCTCCACATATCCTCCTGACCAAAATTACATTAAAATAATAACATGCCAGAAAGTTATGAATATAATTACATACTAGCTCCTTTCAACGTCAATAGAGATAAAGATAAGTTTTCGGATATACTTTCATGTAATAATTTGAAATATTCCACTCAGTACTTTCAGGAGTAGCAACAATTCGACCAATTGTATTCCATATTTCAATTTTGACCAGTATTTATTAAAATATACAGAAGCTGGTACTTACAGGTCAATACAGTACGAACAACAAATAATTAACAAATTTAACAGATAAACATATGTGAAAAAATTAATAAAAAATTCGTCGAAAGGGAGAATCTCTGAACATTTTCCCTTTCGATTGGGAGATGTAATGTCATTTTGAACAAGTGGAAATATCCTTGACTAGTTCCTAACTCTTGTAGAAATAAAATCTCTGAAAATGTTTGAAAAAGACTGAAAAAGTCTGACATAAAAGTCTGAAAAACAGTCCGGAAGGTCCCAGTTTTGACATTGTTTCAGACTTTTCTTAATTTTATGTATGTACAGAAAAATAGGACAATTATAAGTATAGAAGCAGATGTCTAAAAACAAGAAATTGCATGAAACTGTAAAAATGTGTATCTTTCAGGCATGTTTTGAAACTACAATTTCCGGCTTTATCAGGCCCTTTCAGACTTTCCATTTTTACAAAGGAAATCTTGAAAACCCAACATGCCATCTTTTTCCCATTGCCTCTACGTATACTAACCAAATGTCTGCCCCAAAAAACAAACACTTTTCTTGAACTCTGCGGTTTAAGGTAATTCATTTCCAAAGACTCTTCATATGATCAAAAACCGCAGTGATTAATGGCGTTTTTTGGAAATTTCTCTTGATGTGTCAGTTAAAAGCGCGATTCATCAAGTTAACAAATGACTCGGTTCACTCGAACGCCATCATTCAAACCGAAGTACGTCGCCGGCTGATACTTTACAATGAGTCCCGTTTCCTGACAAACGTTTGTCCACGTTTATGCAGATTTTCCGTCAGCCTCGCGGCAATTGTTATTAATCGCCCGTTATCTGGGTTATTAATTACTTTCGCGGGAATTAATTGTACTGTCGGCCGTAAATCGCGAACGGAGACGATCGCGACGTCGAACAGCGGCTTAAATCAAACACGAAACAATTCCCGCGATCCGGCAAAAATCGCCGGCCAACTGCACACGCGCGCGTCCAACTTTTTCGCAGTTAATTAAATTCATTCGGACGAACGCTGGCTCGTAAATTAGTCAAACATCTTGCGAATATTGCCACGATACGACTGCGAAAACTCCATCTTTCCTCGCCTTTTTCTCACGGAAAGTTTGCGAAAGGTTAAAAAAATGTAGAACATTGTAAGGCTAAGGAAGCAAGGGAAAGAGAGAGAAATGAAATTTTCAAATTTACATAGTTTAAACTTTTTATTTAGTTTTGGAAAATTGGTGTATTTTGAAACAGTTCTTCTCATTCGAATAAATATAGTAAATATTATATATTGCGTAAGCTTAAAAATATAAGAATAAATATATATTCAAGATTAAACGCAAAATATCTAATACCCCGAGACATTAGGAATTTTGCATTCCGAAGGATCTTTGTCCGACAGCGCCATCTGGCGACTCCAAGCATCTCATTCCAAGTTTCGTCAGCGAAGGATCCGGGTTTCTGGTCAAGAAACGCAAACTTCGGCGTTTTTCGCTTTAAATTGACATCCCCTTAAAATCGCATCCGATTTGCCTGCGCAATCGCGACAATAATGTCATAAAACACAACCATCGGTCGACGCGTAACTCGATTACGTCACATGAACGTCAAACTTTGATACGTGTCAGCAAACGCGAAATGCCGCAGCTTTCGCGCTAACGTCTGTTGTCATATTCCACACGCGAGAAGAAACCGTTAGCGAAATTGATAACGTCGTGAAATGTCGAAAAGAACGTGCTTGACTCGAGTTTTCTGGGGATTTTAAAGTGTAATTGATTTGACCTCCACGGGGGAAAATAAATGGCGCGTTGGAAGATAAATAAAAAGAATGTTTCACCTGAATGGGGAAGGACAAAAAATGTAAACATGAATGTAAAGAGTTATGCAGAGAAGGTTTATTTAACACGAATAAATACATTTATTTCAGAAAGTTATCTACAAATAAATGTCTTTGTTTAAAGTAACATGTTAAGTTGTGTTTAAAAAAAATATACTCGTTGATCGATTTAAAAAATGAGTTATTATTGTTTTTTATAAAAAAACACCAACTCCGTTGCAGCAGACTTTCGACATCACCTTAAACAAAACTTTTCTTTCAGTGTGTTTACATATTCGAAGCAGTCGACCTTTCTTTTCTTTGAATCAGCGCGTCATTTGTTTACAGCATTTGACCTTGCGTGAAATCAGTTTTTACTAGAAATGTATCACAAATTACTACAAAATATAGTAGTTTATACTGTTCTGGAAGCTTCGTCCTCGAATACTATTAAATATAGCACTTTTTGATGCAATGTTTCCCTCCCTGTATTTCGAGCTATTACAAATCACTCGACTTAAAGAGGCGATTTCCGCGTGCGGCGTTTGTCTCTGCTAAAAAAAACTCGTGGATTCCCCCGGAGGAAAAAGTTCCGCCTGTAAATCTCCGATTGACAAAATTGGCCGGAGTTGTCGCAAAGTTATTCAATTCGTTTTGGGACTTCAATTCCGGGGCGTGTTTCATTGAAAATGACACTTGTCCCTAAGTTTGCTAATGTCGCGGTCGATAAAGAAATTCACCGAAATAGCTCGTTACCGCAGCAAGTTGATTCGATATCGCGATTGTTGCGAAGTCAGTTCCGAGTGGGTTCGATGCGCAGTCGGTCTGAAGTGGAAAGCGATACACGCACAGGCTTTATTCCGAAACTCAATATCATTGACGTTTACTGTCTCAGCTAACAAACCGGCGAGCTCGAAAAAGCTCGCCGACTAGTCGCAGCTAGTTTGCGGCGCGGCTGATGAGGCGTCAATACGCGCACAATGCCACTGCGGTTCTGCTTGCGAAGTGAAATGTTTGATCCGCCGCGATACGTCTGCTTCTTTATGAATATGAATGCAAGACGCGCGGAAACGTCGATTCCGTTCGCATGAAAGACGGAATAATTAGGTACATCCAGTAGTTTGGCGCAAATGCGGCGAAATTGGAATTAAAGTCGATCCGGACCAATGGGATCCAGATTATTGGGTGTCGAGTAGACCGGGTAAGTTTGAAGGAGCCATTTTGCGTGAAAAGTGATTTTTGTTCAATTATTCAATGGTAACTAAAAAGTTCGGATTCAGTGGAAGAAAAATTAGAGTAAAATTATAAGGACTTAAATAACCAATGGTTAGTGAGGTAAAATTACACTGAAGATGTAATTGCCATACAGTTGCATAATTTTAGAAGTATTAAATGAGGTTATGAAATCAAGGAAATTCAGATTTACACCGTCTGAAGGGTGTATTTCTAATTGCTGAAATATATTGGGAATGTATTGGGAATATATCAGGAATATATTGGGAATATATTGGGAATATATTTCTCATTTTACTAGGAAATATATTGACCATGGAGGAAAAATATATTCCCAATAAATTTCTATTACATACAGAAAATAACTTTAGGTGATTTTGAATAAAAAACAGCTGAATCAAAAGTCTTCATCTAATAGGTAATTGAGGTAATCATTTTAAAAATGGTGTCTAAATTAGCAAAAGTCTATAAACGTCTACTTTTTGAACTCTTAAAGTAGAAAAAAATCCTACGTGTACCTATTCGTTTGACAATATTTGTCAGCGAAATGATATTGTTTAAATTCGATAACATTTAATCATTCAATAGTACAAGACAGTTGTTCTTTGGACGTAAACCAATAATACTTTACTGGATTATTCCTTTTAAAAGACTAATATTTATACACCATTCGTTTCGGTTGAGTTATCAGTATTATAACGTTCGTTCATTTCGTTTATTTTTCATTAGTTAAAGTAATTCGTTGATTCAATCTACATTGAACATTTTTTATATTTAAGTGGGCAAGTACACTTTTATAAATAAAAAATTGATATTAATTCTGAATACTAAACTGGTTTCGTTTTATATAAAAAGGTATTAATAATTAAAAACTACTTTATAATCAATAATGTTAAAATTGTTTGTATGTCGAATAATACCTAATGTAAGGCAATACAATAAATATGCAATTACCTTCAATCGATCCTATTAACAATAATTAATCATACAATTCAATCAAATAAAAGCATACATTTAATATCAATATTCCCTTATAGCCAGAATTATATAAATTATGTGTAAACATTATGTAAGCAATGATTATGCATACGATTTACATAATATTTAATGGCACGTAACTCAGTTCTGTTACTCAAAATTTACATATGTCTGATAACAATATAAATACAAGTAAGTATTGAAAACTAAAAAGAATCATAACTATTTATTGTGTTTTTTCAAGCTGTACTTTTTTCAATCACATAGTTTATGTAAATATTATGTAAATGTTATGTAAACTATTTATGTAAATGTAGCTAGACAATGCTGAGTGACATTGATGTAAACTTTATGTAAATCATTTATTTATATAAACTTTAGCTATCAAGGTTACTTTATTAACATAATCGACTTTTCATTATCAATCTACAAACAAAAATTACTTAAAACCAAACACATTACTTAAAACCAAAATTCTCTCTTTACACAAAAAAATCAATCTTACAAATCCAACAACAGATGGCGCTCCTTAAAAAATGATTTTATTCCAAACAAATCTAGTTCCTTAGTAAAAAGAGAAATATATTCCCGATATATTCGCACTATATTCCCGATATATTCCCAATATATTCCTGAAATATTACCGATGTATTCCCAATATATTTACCATATGTTGCCAATATATGATTAATGGCATATATTGGCAATATCCTAGCACAATATATTTTCAATATATTCTCAATATAGTTTTCAATTCTCTAATAAACTAAACATTTTCACGAAAAGTATCGATAAAAAATGTCCAATCTACACTGGACACTTTGCCCCAAGTGACCAATTTGTCCCTCCCTCCAAAGCCGTAACTCGTTTTGCCGAAACTGTCGAAAAAAACGCGAGAAAGTTGCTTAACTGGCAACTCGAAACAAGTGGCCGAAAATTCTCGCGAGTTTCGTGTTAACAATAACTAAGTCTTCGTCTGCGCCAACTTCCGGCCGCGTCTGTTCGTACGTCCGACACGTTCAGCGGCGTTGCAACCACGTTCGCCCGTCTCACACCTGCAGCGCGCATAGATAACTTTCGCCGTCGCGATAAGCCGTGAAGTATAAATCTGAATTGTTTTTATGAATCCTGCGTGTAGATGAGACATCGAGATAACGGACGTTTCTAACGAAGTCTGTAATTTGCGGCCCGACTCGGAGAGTTTCATGCACGTGCAACACACGAGGCTCGCGGTTTCGAGCAATCGGCGCCCGATGAGAAAAATTCTCGTTACCATACCGGGCCATATCCGATCGGTTATTAACCACGCGGCTTTTACGCTCCGTTACCTACACGCGGAGTTATCGATTTGCAGAGCGATCCTTCGTTTCGCGATAACGCACCTATCGCCATCCGAACGCATCGGAGAGAAAATTCGGAAAAGTGGAGCTGAATTGACATGAAATACGACGGGACGCTGTTAAAAATTATGATTAATTTTTTAATCATAATTTTAAAAAAATTAAATTTTTTTTAAATTAAATTAAAAAAATTAATTTTTTTAAATTAAATTAAAAAATTTAATTTTTTTAAATTAAATTAAAATATTAAATTTTTTTAAATTAAATTAAAAAATTAAATTTTTATTTAATTTTTTTATAAAATTAAACATTTTTGAAAATTAAAAATTAAATAAATTTAATTTAATAAAACAGGGAAGTTTTTGAAGTGTACTGAAGTATGAGTTGATGAAATAATTTATAACCCTTTTAAAATAACAATCGGATAACGTCAACTGATAAAATTCAATGGATAATTTTGTCGATTATACGTAACATTCATAATTTCGTT
>JABFPB010003885.1:0-16034 GCA_022817645.1 Ceratoteleas bidentatus | reverse complement strand
CCCTCCCGCGCCTCCCCCCCTCCTCGCAGCGTCTCCCCTCCCCTTCCGCCCCTTTCTTCTATATCAACACCGAAGTTTTCTCGACGGCGGTGTAGCCAATTTCACAGAAAAATTCGCGCAAACTATGCGCCAACTTGGATTTTCATTTCGAATTATTTCGTTGTATTAAATCATGTCGCAGTTTTATGGCAAACGCCGAATAGAGGTCGCGCGCGCATGTTTCCCTGGCAACACGAATACGTATGAAATGTATCACGACAAAGAAAGATTCCTCTCGAAACACCGCCGGATTCGTTAAGCTTAACAGTAATGACCTCCAAATGGCGTCTAAATTTTCATCAATCATGATGTTTTGTTGCGGATGTTTTCGGCTTAGTGTTACTGTTATTGTTATTGTTATAGGTACAAGTATTTTGAGTTGGATTAATTTTATTTGTTTTGTCGTTTTTATTGTCAGCGTGTGTGTATTGATCTCGATGTTGATAATGTTGTTATTATAGTTGTAAACAATCAAGTGTAAACAATAACATAAATATTTGGATTTGGATTATCTTTATTGCTGTTAGCTTTGCCCTTGTTATTATTATGATTATCTTTTCTATTATTCTCAGTGTTGTTTTGTTATGTAAACAATGAAATGTAAATAATAACACAAAGATTTTTATTGAAATCTATTTAATATTATTGATCTCGTCAAAGTTATTGTTATCATATTTATTATTATTCTCAATGTTGTCGTTTTTATCATAACCAAAAATAGTAAAATATAAACAATAATATATATAAAACAAATAATTGTATCTGTTCACAATCTGGTTATTTTATTATTAGACTTGACCTTGTTATTATTGTGATTTTATTTATTATTATTATCCTCGTTGTTTTTTGTTGATGTTATTATTACTACCCTAAACAATGAAATGTAAACAAAGATGTAACTACACAATGACCTTTGTCCAGTCTCAAAAGTCTATATTCTAACTACAATCTTCTAATAAAAAACGAAACTTAATAGATAATAATCATCGGTCCCCCTATTTTTCTCCTTCTAAAAATCCCTCTAACGGTAAGCATTTCAATTAATTTATTCCCGATCATTGTCTCGGGCCGTCATGAATAATTGAACACCCGCTGAGCCAGTCGAAAAATGCTACAGAAAAGCCTCAATTTTTCCCCAGAAAAACGCCTTTGCCAAACTTTCTAAATCCTACACTTTTGGAAATGTTTCTTTTTTTTATCAAAATTGCGTTTTTAACTAAAAGCAAAATTTCTTTTAACAAATAAAAAGTAACTTTTAAAGTAATCTTTCCGAATGAACGAAACCGTTTTTATGAGTGAAAAAATATAATTTGAAATGATTCTCATTTAGTCAAAATGGGTAATTTTTCACATTTTTATTTTTAACTCGTCAGTGTCTGTTTAAATAATCATTATACACAATATAATGAACTTAATTAGCAATCTGTTTAAATAATTATTATACACAATACAGTCAACTTAATTACTAATTAAGTTCATTACATTGTATATAATAATTATTTAAACAGACACTGACAATAGAAAATGATCTTCTTCTACCGTTAAATAAAAAACCTTTTCGTTTTAAAAAAGTAACCTTTAATTTTCTAAAAATAGTCAACTTTCCAAACAAAAATCCCTTCTTCGATCAATTCAACTATTCCTAAGAATCTAAACCGAATCATGAACCGATTACCACGTTTCCTTCTCATAACTAGATGTCGCTGTTGACCGGTCGGTTTCATTAGCTCGGACAATAAACATAATTTCATCGGCGTACAACAGCAATTGGCAACAGTGTCGCGCCCCTCACTTTCGTGTTATTATATACGCGATACGTGCGCCTCCTATATACACGTACACCCTATCGCCGTCTCTTTCCCGTATATTCATTTCCCAGCCCACCCCACCCGGCTTTGCAGCATCCGAGCCACCCCCGAGCGCCGCGGGAGGGCGCCACGGTGGGGGCGGCGCTGGGGTACGTGGCGCCCCCTCCCGAGCAAAGTCGCACACACGCGAAGCGACGTGTCGGTGCACAGTGCTGCGAATATATTCACAAACACGAGGACGTACACCGAAGTTGCAGCAAATGCACTCTCATAAATCGCGGATTACTCGGCGAATCGCGAATATATGCATGCGCCCCGGAGTTCCGACCGATTTTAATTAATTGGCCTATAATTGCGGGTATAAGTTTATCCAAGTATAATATTATCAAATATTATTCTACGCTGAAGTTACTTCTTGAAATAATAAAATGGGGGAGGGAGTTCGTAATGTGATATTTTAAAGGGTGGATTATGTAGATGTGTGTATATGATGTAAAAGGGAGTTTAGCCAATAGTGTTAATAATGCAATTAGGAATTAAGTTCAATTTGTTCGTAATTTAATACTGAATTTATATACTGAAATATATTATTATTTGTCGGAAATTCGTAAATGTATTTTCAAGGCAGACGTTAGTTGTCGACGCCAAGATAAGCAGAAAAATGTTTTTGTTGTTAAATACTTTTTTCTTCCTAAATATGCTGATGCATTTTTTTCAAATTTCTTCCACCACACTTTAATAAATTTAATCCTAAAATTCGAGAATCTAATACTATGACTTCGTTAGTGTACGAACTGGCGAACATTTGGTTGATCTAACCTGATCGCCTCAGTAAAGATATTACGTCCTAAATATTTGGTTACCCCAACGAAATTAATTGATCCAGTAACTCAGACAAAATCAAGCCTCTGCCTCAAAATTCTTCGTTCCAAAAACGACACTCGATTAAAAAATGTCTCCAACGATTTTTACGGGTCGCTTAAAAATCGAACGGTCCGAAATAAGCGTCAACATTCGAATTTCCGCGATGCTCTTCGGATTACGTTATTTAGCCGTTTCCATTATTTTGTATTGGCAATTTTGCGCCGCCGCGACGGAAAGCTCGTATCACTGTATTATGGATTTGTGAGGTGGCGTTGAAATTCGAATTTGCCGTGAAATTCGGAATGTGTAATTGCGTTATTAAGATTTAAAAGGGCGCGCGTTTTATTTATTTTATTTCGCCTGTTTATTTTAATCAGTCGCGAGCGTCAAAGCGAAATAATATAGAGAGATACATTTTTGAGCAGCTCCGAACGCGCGGTTTAATATTTCGAGATTATGCGTGATGCATTGGCTCTTCGGATTTATTTATAGGGTGCGCGGTATTAACATATCGCGATTGATATAATGTTATGTGTAATGATATAACGAATGGCCGGACGCAGCGATAAAGCGTATTGTGCGCAAGAAAAATGGCTGCCCGGACGGACGTGTTGCAAATAAACGAGTTTCGGCTGTAGATTCGGTATTAATGTAACTGACCCGGGTTAACCTTTACTGACCTATTCCGTTATCGCGTCGCGCGTTTTGCTGTTTCAAATTCTGACCTTTGTTATTATCGCGGACGTTTTACCAATGTTCATCAATTAGTCCAATTACGCCATCTGGGTAAAAAATGACTTATGTGTTACAGTTATGTCATGTCTGTCTACATTTTTATTTTGGCGATCCTGCCAGGATATTTTAAAATGTATATATAATCGATTCCAACATGTGTTTATATATTTTTTGTTCATTTTTATGAACAAAAAACCAAACATTTGTCGGCAAGTTCCTTTTCATTAAACATAACGCAATTTATCGACCGAATTTCCATTTTATATTGGAATTCGCATGGAAAAAGGCGTATTAAAATCGAGTGTAATTACGGCCAAATTTACTGTGCCATTAAAGAGCGTTTCGTTACAGAATTGTGGATTTTCGCATTCCTGAAATTGCAACGTGGTTTTGACATTATGATAAACATTCGAGAATGTCGAGTCGAATAAAAATGTGTTTTATGGTAGTTAAATTTATCACAATGCAATTAATTGTCAGCATCTGATATTCAATTTTGAACTTCGACCTTTGTAGTTAATTGCGAATAAATTAAACTAATCGATACCTCTGATTAATTTTCTGAACAGTTCATGTTATTACAATGAAAATCGAAGTAATAAACGAGAAGTAAGCCTGAGTGATTATCGGTGACTCGGATTTGATTGGACAAATCGCCGATAGGGGGCGCGAATTTGGAAAATAAAATGAAAATGAAATGAAAGGCATTTAATGCAAGTAAATCGATGAAACGGCGAAACGCCTTTTTCCTCCTCTCATCTAACTTAAACATGCGAAGATAACTCGATCGATCCGCCGCGAAAAAGTAATTTAAAATGGCGCTCAGGTCAAAAAGATTGCCGGTTAATTCAAAATGTTCGAGTGGCAAAGTTTACTACTTTTTGAAAAAAATTAATTACGCGAGGCAACAATAATAGCGGAATCACTAATGTAAATGAAGGCCGATTTATTCGCTTGTTCGTTTGATTTTATTCTAAGGTCGTTGTGAAGTGAATTATTTAAATGGAATAACGACGTTAAGTTGGGACGATAGAATACTGTTTCCTGTTCTTCGTCACTGAATCCCAGAAGATTGAATTTCTGTGCGGAATATATTTGCAACATTATCGATCGAACGTACACATTTATACGCCACTCCTAATTATCCTTTTAACATCGATTGGTATTATTATTATTATTCGCGCTAGTTGATTTAAAAAATCAGAAAAAATGTATAATATACTTATGTATACAATGAGTAAATTATTCTTCACTTTTCTATCCGTAAATTATTGCATTTTTAGACTTTTTGACTCAAGTTACAGTTGCAGATTGCCACTTGGAGGACGTGAGTTCGAGTCCTTTTGCTTAATATTGTTTTTTCCAAAATAATATTTCAGAAAAATATTTCTGGCACATTTCTAGAATATTTTAAAGAAATCTCCCAAGAACAAATCAATTTATTCAATAAATTATTTATTCAATAAATTATTGCTTTTTAGAGTTTTTGCATATATCTTGTCAGAAAATTGTGTATTTATAAATTGTTTTTCTTGTATCTATGAATGACGAGATCTTTTTCCTCAATGAATGTATATTTGACAAAGTAACAATAATGCTTATGCAAAACGGCGGGGGCGATATTTTCCTGGAAATGACTGGACGAAATGGAAAATTAATTGAAAAGCGAACAATAAACGGGGTTAACAACATAAGCTAACAACTAAGAGCGGTGATTTGCAAAGATGCCGTCTATATAAAATAGATAATTGTGGACAAAAGAAGTTTATGATTCGTGAGATACTAGGTGCACTAATGACGATAGCAGGTCTGCATTAAAGACGCGTGTAATTGTAGCCCGAGCGTATTTCAGAGCCGTAATTACCATTTGGTTCCGCAAAATAGTATCCGCAATAATGGCATGAATTATGGGGCTTCAACGAAACAAGTCGACACTGGGCATAGCTATAATTTCAGAATTATTCGAAAATCTGAATGCAAACCAGAGGGGGGAGTGTCGGAAAGAAATTATGAAATTTTACTTTGATTTCTATTTTGATTTCGATTTTATTTGATTATATTTGATTTCGATTTTATTTTATAATTTTTATTATTTCTAAGCTTTATCAACGTTGTATAAATTAGATAATTGTATTATCTAATTTATACAACGTGGGATAGTAGAAATTCTTATAAATTAAATTAAATTAAATTATATTTAACTCGTATTAGTAGAATATTCCCATAAAAAGTAACTATTGCGAGAAAAATTTTGTGATCTCGCCATCTATCGTCAAAAAATGTTTTTCCTGTTTTTTTAATGTTTAAATTTTAATTTATTTTACATTTTTTATTGATAATTGGGATGGATTTCTGGAAAAAGTGAATCTGTTTTAGGTCCTTCGAGCCGGATTTGGTATTTGAAAATTGAAAAAAGATTAAAGTCCCTAAACTTAGTTAATTTTTATTTTTGGATTTTTTTTGTCGATCAGAAAAAAAATTGAAATCCGCCATTATCCAATTACCCCGCTCGGTTTCTTAATGCGAGCAGTGACGAGGCGATCTATAAACGACATTTTATTTCAATTGAATAATTGATTTTTTCCACTCGGCCGGGCCCTTATTTTTATTGCCCCGTTAAACGAAATAATTGCGCAAAATAAACGTCGCCGGATTAACAAACACGACGTCGAATGTTTAAAGTAAAACGCCGGCGCGGAGCTGATCGATATAAAACAAATAACACAATCTAGTCCAGGTTATTCCATCCTATCGATTATTTCGCTTCGGACGTGTCGCCATCCTTTGCGAAATTGGTACATTTTTTATGAGATGTTAAAACCCATTTCCATAACGAGCACGTTCCGCCTGATATAATAACGTACAATAATTTCGTCGCGGCGTTTAATTAATTCATTAATTGAATTCGGAACGCGCGTTTTATCGGGGATGGCGTTTTATGAAAATACATTTCGCCGAATTCGCGTCCGAAAACAAGATAGCCAACTCGCAAGCAGTTATTTAAATAATTCAGATAAAATTGTAAAAATACATTATAACATTTTTATATAAAAGGAAAAGATAGTTGAAATACATAGCGAGTGGGAATATGACAAATAAATAATATTTAATATTTATTTAATAAAATTTATTTAATTAGGGTAAGCAAATAAAAAATAAAGATCTGCTAAAATGAGGTTTGTCTGTAATAACTTGAAAATATAATTAAATTACATTTAAATTATAATTAAATTATAATAAAATTAAATTTAAATTTCTTAACAATTCTTTTATAATTTCTTTATATTTTAACATTCTTTTACTGTTGATCAGGCATATATCTTCAATATTTCTGAAATACTTTTTATTCAAAAATTAAAATGTTAATTTTATTAAAATTTATATTTTTATTCAAATTAATTGTATTAAAATTAATTTTATTAAAATTAATACTCATTAATTATAATAACTCATGTTAATAATAATTAATATTAATAAAATTAACTGTAATAAAATAAAATAAAATTAATTGTATTAAAATTAAAATTTGGATTTTTTAATAATATATATTTATGAGATGGGGATAATCGTTGAAATGTTGGAAAATAAGAATAATCAATACTTTTACATAATTTTGAAATCAAAAAGTCGCGCAGAAAAATGATAATTTAATGACCACTAAAATAAATGCCGAAACGCGATCAATACTTGATTTTACGTCGTCACGTGCAATGTTAAAGCTTATTTGACAATATAACACGGAGTCCGGGAGTATTTGCTATACTGGGTCTATTAACGAAATCCTCGAATTACATTATGCAAATTCGATCGCAAGGGCTTTTTTCCCGGATATTAATTATTTAATTAATTAATGCCAACATCGCGAGCGCAAATTATCGCGGCGCACAAATTTCGCGGCGATTAATTTAAAATAATGCTGTCAAAATGGCGCTAACATTTTAATTCGGCGCGCGTTCGGCGATTCGTGGATAACGCAATTTTATAAACTTTAATCGACGCCAACGATTGCGCGATCTCATAAATGTAAATTAATCTCAGTAAAATTATCACTATTTAACGTTCGCGGCGAAATGAACATCGCCGGAGGATCAATATTGCTATTTTATGATACGCCTAACATCGTATTAATCTTTGTAGAGATTTTCCGAGAGCGTTGCGATAAAAAATGATCACAATTCGCAGTCCATTTTCACGTAGCCGTACACCTTTTTATCAGTAAATTGAACTGCCTTTTTTCTTTATTCGAGTAATTATTTCATCAAAGTTGCAGAAGCTTACTTGTATATTCAGTTGTGTGGATGAATTGGGAACTTTGAGTTGGTTTGGATAATATTTTGTGAAAATTGAATTTGTTTATCAAAAATTGGAATAAATATTGAGTTTAATATTTATTGATAATGATTAAGAGGGAAATAAATTTAATACATTATTTTATCGATGGTTTCCTTTAATTAATTAATTTAGTCGTATTTAGCCGATTTTAACTGGACTAAAATATTAGTAAACAATTTTTTCAGTGAAATAATTTCTTGATTTGATGATTATTTTAAATTCTAAATTGAAAAAAAATTTAAAAATGTATTTTTATTTTAAATTTAAATTTAATTTTTTTAATAACTTAATAATTTATTTAAAATTACTATATATAATAATTTAAAATAAATATAAATATAATAATTATAATAATTTAAAATAAATTATTAAATTATTAAAAATGTTTCTAAAATAGATCCTCATTTAATTTGATTAATTAAAAATTATTTTAAATAAATAAAATTAAATTAGAATCTTTTTCAAATAGACATTTTTATATTCACATCATTTTCTTAAACATTTTCTTATTTCTTCTCATTCTTTTCCAACGTATCTCTAAATGTTAGTGTTACACATGTTTTTCTCTTGCAATTCTGCTCCAAGATAAAACACCTCGGATTTTGCTGTAAACCCAAAATTGTTTCCGCCCCGGCAATAACAGCCTCATTTTACACGTCCATTTTCCCGTCGTTGTTTAATTCAAGCATACTTTCCTGGGGTGTTCTCCAAATCGATATATGCAAACTACATCAGGCACATTATTTTGCGTAAATTACTTCTCCGCCCTAAGCATCATTACGTCAAACACGTTTGAACATTAGTTTCGCGTAACCCGATTTAAATCTCGACGCGCGCGCCGCAAACAACTTTTCGACTGCATTCCGCGACAATGTAGATAATATTCGGGGCAAATATTTCGATGTAAATTGCGCGAGTTCGGCGGATTATGCGACGTCTGCACGTTCCCATTCCGTCGAAAATATATTGGAAAATATATGCGCAAATTTATTTTTCAGGACGGAATATATTTGAAACAGATTTTGTTAACAATGATGTTGCAAAGTAGTACACATTTTATGAAAATTGTGAACAAATTTTTATCTGTTTGCATAAAATTTGCATAAATGTTTATGCAGACTTTGCAACACATTTATGTGAATATTGTACTACTATTATATTGCAATTAGCTACCAAGTGTAATTTATCATGACTAAGTAAGTCATATTTAATGCTAAATCGTATTTACATATAAATCATTTTCCAGTCCGTATGTTTGCGGGAACTGATTATCGAGACGCCATCTACAGATTCCGGTGGCAACTATTAAAACTTTCTACAGTCAAGTTATCGATTTGTTTCTTTTTTATAAAATGAGTGAGAAGTAAGAAAGTAAGAAGTTCGTAACATTTTCATTTAGCAATATAACTTTTAATTATTTAAATTAATAAAATAAAAATATTAAATGAATTAAATTAATAAAATTAATTACTACAAAAAATAAAATTACAATTATTTTATTAATTTAAATGTTATTATTGAGTCAATAATTATTAAATTTATTTATATTTTTAATAATAATAATTTATATAATTAATAATATTTAATTATTATTTGATTAATTTAATTTCATTCGTCTAGATTTGCGTAAACACAATTTTCTAGAGTCGTACTTGAGAAAGCTGATTACACTGATCATTTCGCGACAATAATCATTAAAAGCATCGTGTCCGCGATGAGAAGACAGTCGTAATAATTCGAATCGGCGGATCCCACCCACTCGCCGAGATCCCTGATCACTTAGCTCATTGTATCATTTATTCGAGTGACGCATCACTGACTCACTCAGATTTTCAATTTCGTTCCAAGAGTTTTCAATTAACGCGCAGATATCGCTAATAACTACATGTTCCGGATAAAAAAAATGCTTTAAAATTTGTTAATCAAAAAAAACTGAGAATTTTGTTTTCTTCAAATTTCGACTTATTGCAAAACACATTTTAATTTTGAGGAAAAGTCATTTTATTGTCGATTTTGTCAATTTTTTGTCATTTTATCAAGTTTTTGTCATTTTATCAATTTTTTGTCATTTTATCAATTTTTTGTCATTTGTCAATTATTTGTCATTTTGTCAATTTTTTGTCATTTTGTCAATTTTTATTTGTAACTGAGGAAAAATCATTTTATTACCAATTTTGAGATATTTGCATTTTTAGATTTAAAAACGAACTTTTGCATTTCTGCATAAACCAACCAATTTTTCTATTGTACCCAAAATACCCATTCGTAAAAATTATGTAAAACAAAATTACTATATAGTATGGTAAATTTTGCTGTAAATCGTGTTTCAGATAATCAATTTGATTGAATGTATATCTGTATTCATCGGATGCATTCGCGTTTAATCGCGTAATTAGTTTAGGGCCGTTTTTGCTATGTGCCAAGAAAGTTCAGACTTTGGTCGTTTTCTGTAGGTAAACTGCATCGAATTATTTATTTCACTCGAGCGAAGTGAAAGAAGCTGCTGGAACATTAATGCACTTTTGCTCAGTTGGGAAAAAGGAAATGGTCTGTAAGTCTACAGATTCGAAGTTCTGATGATTAACGAGATATTTTCAGTCAGAGTGCAATTCATATTTTTAGGGCGAAGATAATAGCGATTTTTTGTACAGTATTTGATTTCCCATTTATCATTGTGTAATTGTAAAATTGCAGCATCGAACAATTAATCTTATTTTATTGCAGTGCTAAAATTGCAGAAGTGCAACGATGCATTTTCATTTCCGAAAATGCCTTTTGTGCCGAGAAATAAGTGAGTCTGTCCAAATGAATTTACTTCATCGTAAATAAAGAACTTTCTTCTATTTGCCCCAAATGTGTCATATTAGCAGTAACTAAATTCTCGGAAATTCTCTATTATGTAGTCAGCTATTTGTCAGAAAGGAGAACATGTTTAAAAAAGTAAATAATAATTTGATTAAATGAAGATTTAATCAAATTATTATTTATTTATGGTTAATTTTGATTATTTTCACATTTGTTGAAAATGTAAGATTGCCTTTGAAATGAAAACATGATTCCATAACGGTCTCGGATTTCATTTCAACTATTGATTTTTCACTCATAAAAGAAAAAGTACAAAGCTTTTTTCCCCACTACATTATTTTATATTTTATAAAAAAATGTGACAATCGTATTTGTATTAATGTGAATAATTTAATAACCCAGTTCAGGAGACGCTCGGATTTAGATTAATTAAAAGATATAATGGTTCTCTTTAAAATTGTCTGCATTAGTTCTTACTAAGTCGTTTTTACTGAATAATAAATATACCATTATTTCAATAATCAATATTTTATTCAGTTTCGATTGCAAAAACATCAGCACACGAAGTTAACTTTGAAACAAATTCAAATAAAAATACAATCAATACACACGAAGGTATGACTTTACAAAGCTCAATGTTATCAACAATTATTTGAATTAAAAAATGAGTAATCCATTTCGATAAAATTCATACATTTTTATGTAAAAATTATTTAAAAAATTTAATATTTTAATAATTTAATAATTTATTTTAATATTTTTTAAATATTGTTAATCAAAAAATTTTTATTATTATTTGAATTATTAATATTTTTAAAATAATTTATTAAATTTTAACGCTTTTTTAATTTAAATATAATTAATAAAAAAGGTGAACTTTTAGTTAGTTACTTTGTTTCATCTCTAAACTAATTCTAACTGGCATAATAAACAAATTTTAATTAAGAATCGATCCCTCTCTTCGAATAAATAGTAAAACAGTTTTAGGTCAATACTTTTCTCTGTGCCAATTCCCATTCGATTCGCCTTTTTCCCCGCAGTAATTACCTCGAAACAATCGTCCGAACTCATTGTCATTCAAGTCAATCAATTACCAATGAATTACCATCAATTAATCCATACAAAGTGATTCGCGACACTTCCATCAAATCAATTGGCCCGCGCCTTTTGTTCCGTTACTTTACTTGATTATCGAGTCCCACGAAACTCGCTCCTTGAAAATCCAAATTCGTCATCACAAATGGCTTTCTGCGCCGAAAACGTGGCCTTTGATCGCGCATCATCGGGCATTGACAACTCGTCAAAGTCGATGTAAATTTATTGGGTTCCTTGCACGGAAAAACAATGACGCCAAGCCGATAGCGAAATATAGCGAGCTAATGGTAATTCGAAGTAATAGGCGGAAATAGCTGAAGGATGAAGTAGATTCTACTGCTTGATTGAGAATGTAAGGCTTTGAAATCTAAACACGCTTGTTATGACTTATAACGAATTGAATAGTTGAAGTAGTTCGCTTACTAAGTAGAAATCGTGGATTTAAATTTATTAAATTTTTTTACAAAGTTTAATTTTTTATTTTTAATAAAAAAATTGTGTTACTAAGTTTTATTTTTGAGTTATTATTAATGAATAATGAACAATTAAAATAGTGTTTATAATTTGAATTTAGAAATAATAATGGAACATTAATGATTTTTTCAATTGGCACCCCAAATATACGGCCCTTTATAGACTACCTGAACTGCCCTTTCAAATAATTTATCGTCTTCGAATAACGAATTGGTTATTCGTTGCGAGTAAATTACGAAGTAATTAATTATTTTTCGCCGAATTACTGCGGTACGTAAATCTATTTCGATGATGCAATTTTCGCGAATAAAAGCGGAATGATCGATTTCACTGCTGCGTTTGATAAAAAAGCGTCCAATAATCACTTTACATCGCTACATTTTACACGAACAATTTCCGCGTGGAAAATTGCATTTCGATGACGCGGTTCGATTATGTTTCTGATTATCGACTGACAAAGTCCGTTAATTAAAAACGCCATTGCGTAAAAACAATTCATTATTAATGCATCGCATCTAGCGAAACACTCGATGATTTCACGAAAGTGACTCACTCAGGCAGAATCATGTGAAAATCCGGTAGATTAGATTCGCGTTGTAACGACGAAATGCAAAATTCATTTTTGTTTTTTACTAAACTTTTTTTACCTTTTTTTTACTTAATTAAAAAAACTTTTTAGTTTTTTTAGTTAGTTTAGTTTTTTAGTTATTAAAAAACATTTTAGTTGGTAACAAATTTGAAAAAACAATATTAAGCAAGAGGATTCGAACTCATGTCCTCCGAGTTGCAATGTGCAACATGTAAAAAAACACATTTATTTACTTTTTGGGTTTATTATGTTACTTATTTCTCAAAACCTGCTCAGATTAAAACTTAACCAAAATTCCCAACATTCAAACCTCAATTTTTAATTCTACGTTTCGGCCTAAAATTGCGAAATTGTGCCACAACTGCCTAATCAGCGCATTTACATCACAATTGCTCAATTCCGCGGGATAATTGCACGGTTCATAATGTTGCACCGAGCATTTTATTCCGCAATCGCAAACCCGCGATTCCTTCTCGAACGGCTCCTTTTCATAACGCAAATGTCATTCGTGAAATTCAATTAAAACGTCCATTAAAATGCGCCCTCTTTCCTTTGACGAATCGCCGAGCCATTCCCCCGCGGATATCACTCTATCGAGCGCCGCGATTAAAAGCGAAAAATACACACGAACAAGCGGCTTGACATTCGGCCGAAATAAACGCTCGACGCGACCTCTCGGGCGAACTCACTTTTTAATGATTTCGCGAAAATTGCGAGCAAACCAGATCCGAAGTCGCGTGCGGAGATAACGCGAGCAAATTGTGGGTCAAGGCTCGACTCGGACTTTGGCAAGATCCCTATTTCCGCTCTCACGCACCGGAAAACTTATGGCTTTCAGGTGGTCATTTTGTGAAGGGCCGTAAATTTAGGGTGCAAATGCAGAAGTTAAAAAACGTTTCAATTGTTCTTTATTTTTTATTATTATTTTAATTCGAAGTGAAAACTTGATAAAATGTTAATTTGGGTTTCTTATGAGGCTATTATTTATTTTGAGAAATTTTCAAGCAAATCGTCCGAGTAGAAGTCGAGATCTTCGACTTTAAAATTGGCTATTTTAGCATTGCATATATCGGTTTATATGCGGTCGAATTGCTTTAAATTTTGGCAAATTAAATAGTGACCTCCTAAGATCTCAAATTTAAAGTTTCGTGTGAAATTTACCTGTAATTTTACAGTTTTTCTTTGAATTTACTGTAATTTTACAGTTTTTCATTAAAATTACTGTAATTTCACAACTTTTCTGTAAAATCAAAGTGCATTCAGAATAACTGACCTACATAATTCCTACTGTAATTTTACAATTCTTTACAGTGCACTCAAAATAGTTATACCACAAATGCAAATTTCACTCCTCAAACAAACGGATCCAACATCACTCGACTGACGTCACTTGGATAAAAAATATCGGCCGCTCGAGAATTAATTGGCGTAATTGGCCGATGAGCCGGATCATCGGAGGAAACGAAAAGACGAATCCAATTGAAAAAGTGTAACGTCGCGTTGAATAACGTTTCCATGCGGAATGAGCGAACATGCATTCCCTTATGCAATGACAATTAACGTCGCGTCTCACGCAACTCGATATTTAATGCACCGCGGAATATGCGCGAATTCGTGCGTTTGCGAATAAAGCAAAGTCAAGGGACAATGCGGCTGTGTGTTTTCGTAACAATGTCGGCGCACTTTTTCGCCGCGATATTTATCGCGGCGCTTTATGCGACTTTTTCCCGGCTCTTTGAATGTCGCAAACGGTATGGCACTTTAGACAATAATTCCCCGGTTTATTGGCTGGAATCGATTTCCGCGGCAGGACTTTTTCTTGGCGCGAAAAAATTCCATTTCGAAACACCTTTGTCCGTCCCGAAACGGAGTCAAGTAATTCCGACTGCGAACTTTTTGTCGTCATTTAGTAATGGAAACGACTAAAGTGCCGCGAAAAATATGGGAATACCTGTTTTCGGGTCATTGACGATTCATTTTGGTTTCGGCATTTTCCGACAAGAAATTACCTCAGTTTGCGCAATTTTCCCCATTTTTCTGTTTTTTTAAAATTTTTTTTTCTTTTAAAAAGAGGAGCGTAGGAAATGTAATTTTATGTAAAGCTTTGATTTGTAAAAGTGAATGCAATTTATTGCCACCACTGCGTTATATGACAGAAAAAGTGTCATTTGTTAAGTAACGCTAAGTAATTAAATATGACTATAATTTTTTCTGCATCGCGATATATGTAACGTCGTTGCGCAACATGCCGAGACATTTCAGAATCTTTAACGAATTGTGCTTAGGATTGGCTGCACAATTTCGAGAAGTTTCGCGTCGTTTCGAGCGATTTTCCCTGCGGTGAATAATGAACAATTCAGCTGCAAGCGTCGTCGCCATTTTTTCAAATAAATTCTTTATTACCAGATTTGTAAATTTAACTTTAATAATTTTTTAATAGAATTTTATGCATTGATTTACTAAAAAAATGCAACACCATTAAATTAAAATTTTTATTTTATTTTAATTAACATTTTGTAATTAATTAATAAATTAATTAAATTTTATTTTATTTTATATAATTTAATTTAATTTAATTTAATTTAATTTATGTCGATTAAGCAAAGAGATGATGTTTTTTTACATAAACATTAAAGTTTATTTTTCAAATAAATGTTTCATAAACATATTCGCCTCAATCACATTTTTTTACTCTTATATTGATTTACTAACACCAGTATAACCCTATTAAATTAACATTTTAATTTATTTAATGTCAATTAAGAAAACAAAAATATTTTGTTTTTTATTGAAATTAATTTTTTATATGAAAAAGGTAAAATTGAAATCGGTAGAATCTTAATGATAATAGCTGAACACAATAAGCGACAGCAGCCGAGGCAGCTGTATCGCAATGACAGGTGTCAGCAGGTGGCGCTGTTTTCGTGGCACACTGGTCAGTAGACAATTCGACATCGAGGGCTCCGGATAAGACCGTTCTTTATTGCAATTGGCTGTAATACACTACCGTAATTCCTTCGAGGAAAGAGCGCAAAAACGCTCGACAAACACGGATCTTTCAAATGAAATATTTAACGTAAATTTCGATGCTAACAATGTAAAAATTAATGTTCGTCAAATACGAAATCTACTGTTATGAATAAATAATATTTATAATTACAAATGCATTAAATGTTGTATTAATAAAAATAAAAAAAATTAAATACAATTAAATATAAAAAAAATCACTGTAATTTTTTTTCTTTTTAATAACAAAATTGTTTATTATTTTCAAATTATGTTTTTTTATATTT
>JABFPB010003884.1:0-16036 GCA_022817645.1 Ceratoteleas bidentatus | reverse complement strand
CAAAACCATTAGTAGGTTAGATGTTTTCAGACTTTCTCAGAGAATTTCAGACTTAAATTACGAATTTAAATAGAAACATCTGAACGATTCTTATAAGTATTACGACTTTGGCCGAGTGGTTATAGTTCCAGACTTCTGCGTCAATAGGTCTGGGGTTCGAATCCTAGTTATGATGGTTTTTTAATAGGGATGTCAGGTCTGAGAATATATACTATATTTATTCCAAAGATATTTCATATATTTACAATACATTGAAACTATATTTTTGCGGCAAAAAGTTATATATTTCTGCCAACATTTACTGAATATATTTTCGACCTCCGGGAGAAGACATCAACGAAAAAAATGGTAAAAAACCGACCACCGCTATCCTAACCTAAAAAAATGTGAACCTCCTCCTAATCGGTCAAACGATCTTCGATCTTTGCCATCCCCTAGAGATAACATCTAAATAAGATTTGGACCGTCTCCAAACCTCGGGAAAGCCCGACCCGATCAATTGTCGAAAGTAAAAGCCGAAATTCGGGCGTCACGTGACTCCGTCCGTGGCGCGCGATCGTTCCTCACGATCATACCTCGGAACGTCCTTGCCGCCGCCGAGATTTATTTGGGCGCGCGCGAGCCAGTTAATTTGCCTATCCGCACTCCGTTAGACACGGAATTGCGGATTACAGAAAGGAGGGCCGAAGTAAACCCGTCGAAACGGTCTACGGCAGTGCGGTTTCACGAGCGCACTGTATTACCCCGAAATCCCGACCCCCGACGATATTTCCCGGCTCATCGTAATCTACCCTCAGACGATGTTTTCGCGTGCTACCAGACCAGATTCCGGGAACCATCGCGAAGCCGGTTATTCACGGTCCCTCATTATTACGCCCCGAAAACGATGCAAGAATGCGCCACCTCTCGCCCCCCCCTACCCGGTCGAGGGTGGGTCAGAGGTCATGAATTATTTATGGAGGAAAAATGGTCGTCGATACTGCCGGGTGTTTGGAGGAAAGTTAGCGGCGAAGGCGATGGGTTGTGATGTCTATATGATGGGAAATAATGTCCCAAATGAAGAGATACGAGGTTATGAGGTTACGGGGGATGTTAGGGGTGGGAAATGATTTTTTGATATATGAAGTGTGAAAGGTGATCCTATGGAAAAGAAAAAAAAAAGAAATTGGTGAATGTGCATTATCAGAAATATATATGAGTGTAAAATTACACTCACAATGTAATTGGATGTAAAATGATTCGAAAATTCATTTTCTTGTCCGAAGAATTACATTTTCAGTGTACATTTCCGCGTCGAGTGTAATTATTTCCATTTACTTCATCATGTGATTACATTTCGCTCATTCCAGATTGCACTGCATGTAATGAAATTTTACTAAACTTTATTACAGTGTGATCTTTAAGATATAAACTATGAGGTATATTCTGTAGGATATGAACAAAGGGTAGTGATATCTAGAACTGGTACTACACTGGAAACAAAGGTGTCTCACTGGTGTTTTATTTTGAGGCGTTGAAAAACTTTGGTGTTTTTTCTGGGTAAAACCGTTTTGTTTAAGAAACTTTTTTTTAGTGTTTCAAAATAGGACACTCGTTTTTGTTGTGATTAAGAAATGATTTTGCGAGAGGAGCATGAGGAATTATTGAGGAAAGCGATGTACGAAATACATTTTACCATATTAATCTACGCATGGAATCTTAGAAATAATCATTGGGTGATGAAAATTAAATCGTACAATTCTATTCACGATCTTATCATAATCCTTGTCAATTTGAAAATGATTTTCATCAACTTTGGTTATTATAAAAAATAATACATTTAATGAATTCATACTATTATAACAGATTTTTCGTTAAATTCTCAATTACATTTGCTGTACGTGTTTTCCCCTCCGAAATGATTAATGTATAGCATGAAGCAACATTTTAACTCAAAAAACATGATACCTGATAAGCTACTGCATTCCGACATTTCCTCTGATTTACTTTCATTAAAATATATTGAAAAGACTTCGCCAATACATACCATTTAATATATGTAAAATTATGGCTGAGTCTGTTAATTTATTGATGATGAATTATTATTATAGTGTACATAATCGAACAATTGCACTGTATACAATAACCTGCATTTACATCCTGCATAAAATAATGCATCGGCATCACATACACGTTCGTTAAAATTATCGTAAATAATACACTGCGATAATAATTCTCAAGTTAATATACGTTTAACGATTACTGTTAGTCGAACGGCGAGGATTGGTATTTCCATATTCGTGGACGTTTTTGTACAGATTAAAAATAAAGAACGAATAACATATTTGTGAAAGTTACCCACTGCATACATCGTAATAAATATTTCTGTTCGACCGATAAACTAAATTTAAAAAATTAACAATCATCCTTTCTCCAATCAAAACTCCAAAAACAAAAATATCCGGCAAACGTCGTTTGTACTATTTTGTCCGAATTCGGCACTTTGATTAACCCCTTTTTCTCCCCGGTTGCGCGAAATACGTGAATTATGTAAGCCGATAAATAATTCCGGCGTTGGGTTTCAATATTGGACGAGCGTGTGTCTTGTTGTTAGTCCGTAAAAGGATTAATAAACCAGAATTGGGCTACTGAATAATGGACTTACGTTTTTGCGGTGCTCCCTGGATGTGCGAATAAGGCAGCAAGAGCCATGCTAGAACTGCCGGCCAGTTCATCTTCGATCTGAAAAAGAATATTTTATATCCGGGTAAAATTCATTTTGTTTCATATTGCACAAAATCGTTTACAAGATTCAAGTATTTCTACGTGAAAATGGCTAGTTTAATTCAAACAACCCATCAATTCTTAACCAAAATAACTGAAGAGTGGGGATGAAAGAAGTTAAAAATCAGAATTGTTCTGAGTAAAGTTGGCCAAAACGGTTTGATATTGTTGCGAAGTTTTCAAAAATTGGAACAAATTATCATAATGTTGCTTTTTGAGATTTATTGCTTATTTCTTAACATATAATCGGTTCTTAACAAAATGAAGAGTAGGGACTAAATAAGTTAAGAATCAGGACCGTTTCGACTAAAACTAATCGAAAGCTTTCGTAAATGGTTCCTAATTTTCCATAGAGTAAAATGATAATATAAACATATATTTTGTATCGATTTCCAGTCATTTCTAATCAGCCATTGACTGTTTTCAACCCTCTTCATGTCCTTAACTAAAGCCGTTGGTAGTTTTATTGAGTGGGGATGAAACAAGTGAAAAAGCATAACCTCTCGATGAATTGAGGTCTACCTTTTCCTATTTTCATGCAATCTCGAATCAACAGATTTCTTCTTGTCAGCAAATTCGTGGAATTCGAATTTAAAAACGACAAAAACGATAGAAGGCCGCAAAATTGTGTACCCTAATGTGTTTTCAACAGTGCGTCTCTTGCCTTGGAGCGTTGTAAATCATATTGCACGGCCGTTGTGAAGATATGGTCGGGCTGAAAGAAGAAAGGAAACGCGGTCGTATCCAATGGTATCGCATAACGTCGCTGCACACTCGGCGACAATGGCACGCGTGGATGAGATAAAGGGACGGCAAAAGCAATGTAAAAGGTGAATAAGGAGGCGCGGCGTTTATTTTTTCGAGTCACTTTTTAACGTGACGCTCTTACGCCGGAGATGGAAAAGCTGCGTATGTCGCAGAGAACACGAGAGCTCTTAAGTCTTTGTTATTCAATGCATCCACGCGAATGCTGTAGTGTTGCCCCTTTGAAATCACATTCACGCCATTGTTTTAATTTGCGCGCATTATTTCGGCTGAATGTCATCGTTAAGATTTCGAATGCCTCGGCTTCTTCCCCTCGATTTGCGTAAGAAAATGGGTCGGAGGTACCGCAAATCAACTAGGGTTCTCAGAAATCCAAGTCTCCCGAATCCAGAATTCAAATTCAAGTTGTTTCCCGCCAAAAATAGTGCGGGGAAGTCATATTTCCTTAAATAAACGATTTATACTTCTCGTTACAGTTAGAGAATTTAACTATAATCCCTAATAGACATGAAACATGGAATCCACGTGGAATGAATATTCGAACTAGGATTCAACGTAGATTCGGCGTCGAATCCACGGGATTTAGTGGATTTGTCTGTTAGGGATATTTAAACTCGCATAGTTTGTCACCAAAAATATCTAATATTTAGACAATGAAAATTATATTTGGAGGTTAGGTGAAACAAAATATTTTTTAATTATGTTTCGACGAGATAAAAGCCGGTGATATCGGACATTGAAGCATTTTTGTATCGTCGTATTCATTCCGTCAATCATTCATAAGCATTCGCGACGTCATGAAACCAATGACGAACTATGAAATAAAAACGTAACTATTTCGCTTTTAATCGCGGCAGACATTGCGAGAATGCCAAATCGAACGCACGCCATAAAGGAAAACTATGGCGCCCATTTTGCAACCGAGTGCACCGTTTCATACGGGGAAAAACATTTTTCATTATCCATCTCGGGCGTGTTGCCGAAGAATGGCCAGGCGCATTGTTTCACATCAACGAATAACAATCAATATCGCGATAATGCCGGGCGCTGGCAATCAGTAAGAAGCACATTTTTGCTGATACGTCACGGACAAAATAACATGCTTAGCGTTTGGAAAAATGTATTGTCTTCGTTTCTCGTTCATTTTACTCCGGTCGGTATTGTTCCGGCGGAACATTTCCGGTTATTTTGTTCAACTTTGTCCGGTTCTTTACCACTTAAAAACTGGAGCTTCTGATGGATGTGAAAATCAGAATAACAATGAAAATAACAATCCGGACACAGCAGCAAAAATCTGAAGCGAAAACGTTAACTTGTTCGAATAACTACGAGAATTATTAACTAAAACCATCGAGGAGTGGGGATAAAGTAAGTAAAAAATTTGAATGTACTTTACCGAAAATGCCCCGACATCGCAGTTTTTTCGCGGAAGCGATAATCCATTACGTTTTTATCGAATTAAGGACAAACAGTGTTCGATATTGCTATTCACTAAAGCTAAAATTATGTTGAATTATCGCCAGGTTAGCTGTGTTGGACCCTTTCATCAATTCGATGTTACAAAAATTATCTTCACCACAGAACTGTCGTGTAAGTTAATTAGCAACAAATGCGCGACGCGTTACAACATAAGGTCAATAGTTCGAGCTCGGGAGTCGGGAAAAAGGGTCTAAACAGAGGAACTGTAATTTTGCAGCGCGACCCCTCGAAGGTAACCCCTCGCAAGCCCTTTGACACTCTATTTAACTTTTTAATTGGTCCGTTGAAAAAAGTTGTTGGTGTAAAATGATTACGAGGCAGTCGGCAGGAAAAAAATAATTATCACCATTGAAACGCATTGAAGCTCGAATCATGCGACAATATTGAGAGAATCAATTCGATGAAATTGACGGAATCTTGTGATTTTAAGATAATGGACCGACTGATTCGACAATCAGCCGAGTGCAACGATGCTTTTTGCCCCGTTGTAAAATTTCTTCCATTATAGTTACGTCAATGGAAGACGCGCTTATTAAAGATTGAAATGAAGTTCCGCCAAGTCGCGTTGAAAAGTTTAATTTGTCCAAAGACGCCGAAGCGTTTAGTGGCAATCGCGCGCGAAGATTATTTTTCAAATAAAATGTATTAGTACGGCGGAGGGCAGAAAAGTTCAAGTTTCCTTTTTTCGCTGGATATCCGACGTTCCAGCATTCACCGACAGTTCGTCCGGAGTGAAATTATATCAATGCTGATTTAGTTTATTACAATGGCGCGTAATAATAAATCACGAGGTGGCCCCTTATCTCCACAACAATGTGTGACAGAACTATTACACGTAGCTGCAGAACGGACCTAGGCAAACCGGAGAAGCCCACAATAGGTGAACGGACTCGTCGGATACTACACTCGCTCAAGAGAACGCGCAACGCTCAAATCTACCGCATAATAGCATTGAGTTAATTTATCACGCGCAGATTGTTGCGTGTGCACCACGAGATCATCATCTCTGAATCGCCGAGAGTTTAGCACTTATGATAAAAATTACCATACATCAAGCGTCGACGCAAGTTTGCGCAATTAGTTCGTGAATTCGAACCAAACCTCCGTTACCATAATGTTGGAAAGTAACCAAACTTTAGCGGAAATCGATAATGAAATTAAAACGTTCGAGGAGCAGAGGCTTTCGGTTGGGACTGACGAAAAGTGCTTAGATTCTTAACTTAAAAGGTTTCCCCCACTACTGAGGTGGAAGGTACATTGCTGAAAGTAGTGGGGATGAAATCGAAAATGTAACTTGTAAACAACAGATCGGTTGCTATTTTCTTAATGATAAAAAAATAACCTTCATAATTTGTTAATTGCACTGGTTTAGGTTTTGCGAAAAGTCTTTCTCCCACTCTTTAGGTAGAAATATTGAAATAGTACATGATAAACATTTAGGATATCCTTAGCTTTAGTTTTACTTTTCGACTTTGCTCTGATTCTTTACTTTCATTACCCCCCACCACTGGTACTCCAGGTCCTCACTCAAGGTCATGTCGAATATTAAAAAAAATCATTCCCCCACTCCATCAACCTCAAGTACCAAATCATTTAAAAATTCAAAGCACGTCAAAACACTAAAATTCGCCGCGAGCCTTCAAATGTCAGTTTCCAGTACCCGGAAGTAACCTCAAACTTCGAGTAAATAAAATAAGAGGCGTGCAGTTGGCACTCGCGGTAACTATCTGTCGAATCGCACTCGACAAGTTCGCCCAACAATTAGGGCGTTTCGGGGACAAAAATAGCGTCGAGAGGAGTGAAAGTAAAATCGCTTTCCATTATTCAATTCATTTGTGGTCAATGATCAGGGCGCGATCTGTTTGCTGCATGAAATATAAACAGAGGCGAAACAAAGCCCGCGACAAGTGTCAGCTGAATTGAAAACTTGGTAGAAGCCGCACGTTTCGCTTATCGTGGCGCAGTCTGACTGGAGCGTTGTCAGTTAGACGCGGCACTGATCCCTCTCGCAAGAACGTATTCATAAATCATGCGAGTATCTAATTTGTTCGTAAAACTGGATAAGTGGCGGGTACACACGTACGCGCGTAATCGCGCAGACGCATGGCACATTAATTTTGTAATTGAAACTAAAGATACGCCCGGTAATACGTTTTCCGTGATATTCGCGTATCCGCGAGTAAGGAGCAGTTTGTTTGAATTAGGATTTCAAGTCAAGTTGTAACGTGGCTGTTACAGTTTGGATTATTTTATTATTCAGAGTGAAAGCCGTGACGTTCCCAGTTTTTGACCCAATTTATATTTGTTGAATTTCGACATCAATACTATTGCAACCGTTAGCATCGTAAGTCGAGACTGTTCATTTTTTTTCTTTTTTTATATTCGTAGTTCCCAGTCATTAACTTCATATGACATCTTGAAAACATTCAGTTTTTGCAACTTCATCATTGATCTGATTCAAAAGTTTTGATTTTTATTTGCAAAGAACTTGAGTCCAAGTCATCAATCCCCATATGGCATCTTGGAGTAACATTTGTTAATATTTTGCTTTTAGAAGTGATGTCTGCTCTTATTACATCGATTCGTAATTTCCATGATTCATTACGAAAACGTTTTTCACCACTTGTCTGCATGACAAATTGTCGAGATCTTCTCGTCATTACAATTTCAACAATTCTGTTTATTCGTCTTTGTATTACGGATTTCAAGCACCTCGAATTTGAATGTGTCGTCGGGTGCATGAAAAACGCGATTAATGTCGAGCTACGAATCCAAGTTAAGTCAGGAGAAAATCTGCACAGGCTCGGATGGAAGCTTGCGTTCATAACGCAACCTCAGAAAGGTTAATTCAGTTTCGCTCAGTTCTAGTGCGGTATACATGTCAATCTTTTGCCGGGGCTTTAATCGCGTTAAATCAAAACCGACCCGAAATTTCGAAAGCACTTCATCCCGCAAATTGGCAACACTGTTTTCCCGCGCAATAATCCGTGAACGTTTACTTTTCGCGCATAACCTAAAACCCGCGTTTCACTCGACGAAACCTTTGACGGCGAAGCTTCTAATTTTCGTCGACGGAAATTTTCTTCTGAAAAAGTCCGCCCTCGACGAATTCATTTCGCGCGAATTTGCATCGATTGCCGACGCCGACGTCAAATTGCGACTCGAGTCGACAAAATATTTCGCAATGATGTTTCACGCGGCAACTTGTTCCAAATTGCTTTGTAAACTGAAAGCGATTTCTTCTCAAATACAGCTGTCCGTTGATCTATCTGCAGCGCCAGGACCGTAATCTTGGGATTCCAATTTTCATGGAATCCCTTTCGTCCTCGCGTTCCGATCGCCTATCGCCTTGCAGCGATTACTCACGGTTGCGAGTATTCACTCGCGCAGAAACAGACAACAGAGACGAGCACCGAATTAAATATTCTCTGTCGTGCGCAAATAAGATGCAAGCAAGCTTAGCCGGCATTGCTATTTAATTAAATGCTTTTTTGCAACGCGACCCTCCTTAATCCGACCGAAGACTAATGTTATCCAAAACTCGAACTTTAATCGAATAGATAAAGGGTCTGCATTCGCTTTCTTAACCTTTTCCCGACTACACCTGATTTACTCCCTCACGTGTCATCTTTGAAGGATAATTACCATTTCGATATCTTGTCACTGTAAGTATCGAATCTAAATTCAGAATTTGTATCACTAGAAAAACGTGGTAAGCGTTCGAAACCGATCACTTTTCGACACATCCTGTTAAATATTAACTAAAACTGACGAGGAGTGGGGATGAGATAAGTTAAGAATCAGAACGAGATTCAGCAAAAATTCTCCGATCTAATTCTTTCTGATCGCAAATGATATCGTGTCAGACTCGAACCATTTGCCATGATTGCATAGTCAGAAAAGATAAACGGTCTACTTCCGGTGTCTTAACCTTTTCTCCGCTACATCAGCCAAATTTCCACAATATCATCTTCGAAGGACAATTATCACTTTAACATCCATTATCTCGTCACTTTTATCGAATTTACATTCACAACTGATATGTTAAGATAACCGTGGAATGAATTGTTCGAAAACGATAACTTTTTCGAAACATCCTGTTAAGAATTAACTAAAACTGACGAGGAGTGGGGATGAGATAAGTTAAGAATCGGAACGAGTTTCAACAAAAATTCTCCGATCTAATTCTTTCTGATCGCAAATGATATCGTATCAGTCTCGAATCATTTGCCATGATTGTGTAGTCATCTCTGAAGGCGATTTTCGTCGTATCTTCAATTTCAAAGCCAAATTACAGGACCGTGGAAGCAATTACATGCCCATGTTTCTGTTTCATTAAAAGTTCCAATATCGCGTTTTGTTTGCATATCAAACGGACAAAACAGAACAAAAGTGATCTGGCCCGGTAAAAACGATAAACGTAAGCGGCGCATGCAAATGACACGGAGACTGGTAGTTACGTTATGACGCAACTCAAGAATAACCAGAGCGGATCAGCGGACGAGGCGTGTGCGTGGGAGGCAGGTTGTTGGGTGTACAAATGATATCAATATGTATCCATTAAGCCTCCCTCGTACACGGGTAATGTTTTGGGGTTGCGGTTGCTAAGCGACCGACACGCGAAGCGCGGAAGGATGCAGCGGAAGCGATCGTGACCGTCCAAACAATGCGATACTTATATCTGAGGACCCTCTTTATTTGCTTGACGCGACCTATTTACTTACTTACATAATCATTATAACCAGCCTGTCAACGCACCCTGCCACTTGTCCGACGTCCTTTTCACCTCACTGTCACGTTTCCACTCCGAACCCGATACTTTCAATAACACGTCAAGAGCACATAGCTTGCCAAAAAATTAAATTCTTATTTATTTAGAATTTGTTACGTAGGTAGAATGAGCGATGTTTACGTGTGAAGTAAAAAATTGGTACATTGTTGATGTGAAGGTGCCGTTTTTTTTTTTAATGACATAGTTGTATGTCGCAGGTTTACGAAGGTCATTTTTACGTTCAGGGTTCATTGATCACTGAATTGCGGCTATGATTACGAATTTATTTTGACGGAGTACGTGAAAATTCGCAAACTAAATATTATCAACGAACACGGGAACAGAGATTCTGGCATTCCTGTGCAACGGTATTCCCTTTCGAGTCTGACATTCTAGGCATTCCAACTTGCATTTCTGCTACTGATAACGATATCCATTACAAGTTCTGCCCAGATTCCTGATTACGCAGCGCGAAACAAGTACCTGGAAGAATGCACCCTTTTTCCGATTTCCTTTTCATCGACTCGTTCTCCTTTTGTATGAGTCAGCGATTTTACGATGATAAATCTCGTAGGACAATAGTAAGAGCATTAGTTTCCCGCGAAAAAACGTCAGCGTTCCGTTTCTTAACTCAACTCATCCCTACTCTCATACTAAAAATCAGTAGATATTGAATTTTACATGTTTATTCAGTTTAGAGAATCCCAGCTTTCCCGTTTTCATTTTAGATGTCAAACTAACAGATTTCATCTTATCCAGTTATAACTTTCGCAGCAAATTAATTCTTTCCGATTCTTAGTTTATGATTCGTAACTTAAATCATCCCCACTCCCATGGAATTTAAGTTAACAATCAGACGATTTTTCTCAAAATTTCAAATTTTGCGCTCCTGCTTTCGCGAATACAATTCTTCTACTGATTATAGATGTCAAAACGTGTGTCTAATCTTAACTACTTGTAATGATCTCTTTCACTTAGCGACAAAAAAAATCATTTGTCTATGACCGTCTATTGATCTTGGACAAAGAGACCTTTTTGTGGACACTCATTCAAATTGAAATAAAATCTATGCAAAATTTGCTGACCTCACTCCGGGATGAATAAAAAGTACACACGTTCATCGAGTCGGCTCTATTTGATGTCGGCGAGGTCGGAGGCTGAAATTCGCAATGGAGAGGGTCTTTCTCGCGGTGATTTCGCTGTCGCGCCTTTAATATCCATTTTAAATATTCATGAGCCGAGTGTACAGACGCCCCACGTGGGGCCCTCGCCGCGCAGCGCCCTCTTCCGTCTTACGCTGTCCCAATGTGTGTCGCTCGATTACGACACAAGGGATGACATCCAGGCGCGGCTAAACTCGAATTCGGTCATGTCAAAGGGAACTTCGTCGCGCATTTACTTTGCTGTTATTGGATTTTCCGCGGACGCAAAGTTTGCCGAAACAAAAAGGGTCGCGTCGTCGCCGAAATTTCGAAACCTCTCTTCCCGGAAAAATAACCTAAAAGCACCGTCCTTTTCGAGTTCCCGACGATGTCGCTGCAAGAAGAACGTGTCGCAAAATTTTCGTTCGATTTTTCACGTCGCTAATCGCGCCTCCTGTGCAATAGCGCCATTTCTGTTTCGCGTGCATCTAAATGCACACCGTTATGCAAGTGTAACGGGCGAACTGTGCAAATTTCAGTTGGCTACATTGCGCGCCGTTCTAAATCAGCGCTACGGTTATGCAATTTTAAATCACGGTCATTTCCGCGCACAAATTTCGCGGGCCCTTTTTCCCAAGTCTCTCTCCACGGTGGCTTTAGCGTACTGCAAACAGCGCCATCTTGATGAAATTTGTTTGAAAAGTTGCCTGTTTAGCGAGCAAATTGCATTGCGCTGCAATTAACAGCTGTCATTGAGTTATTTACTTCGGGGTAATCAGGATGATTGAGCGATATGAACCCCATCATGAGCTGTCCCGACTTTTGCGTCCGAGTGGATTAATACGTCTTTCGGAGTGAGGCAGCTGTTTTTGTCCGCCCGGATAATGATTCGGACGTTGCGCTCTCCCGTGCAGTACGCTTTATTGCTTAATGTTTCGGTTTATTAACTTCTTTGCCGCTCGACTTTGTCGTTGGGATAATAGTCGAGGACATTCTGCACGGAAGTCTGCAAGAGGATCTTTTGAGATGTAGCTTCTCGCGCAATTGTTCTCGGACTGAGCTCGGTTGATAATAATCGACTCACTAAAATGAAAATAATTCAGAGATATATTTTGTCTTATGTTTTGAGTCATGACTGAGTCAAGTTGAGTCATGTTCGAATCTTTGAGTAAATTTATGTGAAAGGGGAAAAATTATGGAAATCACTAATTTCGCTGAAATTGTGAACCAGTCATAGACGATGAATCATATGACTAATTTAACTGACTTGAGTCATTTACATGGACACTGATTGATGTGAACGGTTCTGACCAAAACAAAAAGGCTAAAGAAAAGTACTAAAGAAATTCCGGATGACAATTCGTGGCAGATAAAAAGGAATCATAGTTCCGCCCCTTGTAAAAAGGAATCATAGTTCCGCCCCTTGAAGCGATAAAGTAATCAAATTGTCCCCGAAAACTGGCCGTCGACTGAAGACAAGACGTAAAACTCGATTTTTACCGGGCGATTTTGTTCGACAAGCCCGAAAGCGGATATTCGGCGCAATTAAACGCACCGGCTTGATATACAACCCAGCGAATTTCGTAATTTCAGTCAAGTGAATTCGATCCGTTCGGGATAGAGCGTTTCAGCGTTGTGTTAAATAAATTACCGGCGAGCGAAAAAACGAAGATTCATCGGGCCGAGCGAAGAAATCAACATCGTCGTCTATTTGCGAGGATTTATCAGTGCAACAAAAGAGAACGAAAAGAATGTTTAATGTGGTTTCTCTTGGGGCGCGCGGCTAATTCTCGAAAGCGAACGGCGCGCGAGCGTTTTCATTTCTTTTTTCGTCCTTTGTTCTCGGCCGGCCCGGCCCATAAATCACTATTAAATCTTGAAGGGCTCGACTCCGCGCATCGTCAAGTAATCTATCAGCGAGGTCTATCCGACGCAACGCTTGAGTGCGCTTCTTATTTGGATGACGCGGAATGCGATCGATCCTGTCCGAGCCACGACAGATTATTTCATATTTCTCTGTTTTGGCGATGGATTTTTTATCCCATTCTATTCTTCACTGTTTCGAAGGTTTACAGATTTCGTTTTTCTAGTTGTAGCGATCTGAAAGTAGTTCTGAAAATCATGGCGTGATGATAGTTTGTGCAGACGATGATGAGTAGATAATTCTAGTAGCAGATGAATTCATAATCTGAAGGTAGTCAAAAAAGAGGTTAAGTATAAGTATTAAGCGATGTGAACGTTAGCCAAAATGTTGATGATTCATTGATGATAGATGGTTAGACAATGACGATAGTCTATTATTGGAGTAGTTAATGACTTCCAAGTATCTAAATTAATATACGATGTTAGGATCTTCGCTGGTGTTAATAATATTAAGATGGTTGATACACTAGGTAATATGAAGATGGTCATCAATGTAATTGATGATATGACGATGATTTTAACGGCGGATAACAGGAAATGTTTAATTAAGCAAATGATATGGAAATGGTGACTTACATAGATGATGTTAAGATAATCAATGCAGCAAATGTTGTAAAAACATTCAGTTCAGCAGACTATGCGACGGTCATCATTTGAGTAAATGATATGAAAATGGTCAATGCAGTCCACGATACAAAAACGGTCAATGCAGTAGCTGCCATAAAGATGGTCAATGCAATATACTATGTGAAGATGGTTCAAACAGTTAAACATTTGAATCCGGTCCAAGATCTTTATGATTCAACGACGTATCGTAAAGCCGATGATGTAAAGATACTGAAAATCTGAAGACGTAAAGGTTCTCCGCGAGCAATGCAATCTGATCGATGAAATCTCATCGATGATTACAGGGTTCCATAAATCACTATTAAATCTTCTCATTGTCAAGTAATCTATCAGCTGCGAGGTCTATCAGACGGAACGGTCGAGTGCGCTTCTTATTTGGATGACACGGAGACGCGCACTGCGATCGATCGTGCCGAGTTTCTGCCAGTTTATTTCATATTTTATTATACCTACTCCAAGCATCCGGCACATGAAAGATTCGGACATTGAAACAAATACCATTTTTGTCCGGTAATGTTTTATTGCCTATCGCTGTCGTTTGTTGCTTTCCCTCTTCCTCTTCTACCATTACTTCTTTAAAGAACCTTGAAATTTGATTCGTAACTTCGAGATTAACTTTAATCGTTTCCCCCACCAGTCTGTATCCCCACTCCGTTTTCTTAAAGTTAAAAGTCAGTACTTAAAGCAAAAACAGGAAACGAAAACAATAATTCAATAATTAACGGAGACTGATATCTCGAACTTAACTTTCGAATTAATTTCTCCCACTCCTTTTCCAGTACCCACTCCTCATAATTCAAATTAAGTACCTCTATCCAACAAAAAGAAAACCTCATTAACTCACCAAATTATCCTAGCCCACAATTCAATAACCTAAACCGTTTTCACGGTCTTTTGACACGGAATTCAATATGTACGAATTAATTCTTCGCTCGGAGACAACACGTTCCCGCCCCTGACTTTAATATTGAGATTGGCCCGGCGTCTCCGTCGTCGACCTCGTTCGCCCCAATTTCACAGCGACGTAATTTTATGTCGAAATTTAATTCACTTGTATTAATATTTTCGTTGCAAAGCTGGACATCGCGGACGGAATATTAAACGAACGCTGAAATTACTGCACCGACTTGTTTTCAAACGCAGAAGCCATGGCGAAACAGAGACGGAAAAGGGAAGGGGAAAGGTGCGAGAGGGAAAAAGTGCTTTAATTATTCAGATGGTTATTGACTGTTGACTCTTTGAGTGCAGCTACGAATAGTTTTTCAGCGGCCACGTGACCCACATTCGAGTTAATTAATTAGTTGTAAACGTTCGAATATACGCACCTGGCACCTGAAAACGCGTCTTTGAGAACGTGCCCTAAAGTCATAATAATGGCAAAAATGGCGGTCATCGGGCTTCGCTTTGCGAAATACGGAAATATGAATAATTTATTTCTCCGGATTTGATAAACGAAAAGCGAAATGTAATCGTAAAACAATACACGCCGTAATTGTTGGTGTATATCAAAAGTCCGGAGCTGTAATGTGCGTGTGTTATTTTAGTCAGACTATTCGTGTTTTGAATGTTGCGAAAAACAGTTGATTGTACGAGGGATGAGCCGATGGACGAAATGTATTTATAATTGCGATTGATATGCAGATGTGGGAAGAGTGGAGAGAGGGGGTAGTGCAGATAGTTGGTGTTTCGGTAATACAATGTAGAAAAAAAATTGGCGCGCGATCGATACCAAATTTAGCAAGAATCGCAATAATGCGGCACGCGGTTGCGAAGATAAAAACGCGGTCTTTTCGCCTGGAATGAAGCCCGTGAGCGGATTATCGGTGAAAAAAGGTTGATTAATTTTTTTGAGGTCTTTTTTAGAGTCTGTTCTTTGGTCGAGAATTTCGAAGTCCAGAAATTTTTAGTTTGTTGTTTTTGAAGGTATGAGATGAAACAATCTGCTTGATACGAATATTGCTGATGATCAATAATATGGAGTTCATAAAATAAATCGAAAATGTCGAATGGACTGGGTAAACATTTTTTATTTTGAACTTCTTCTAGTATATGATTCCCTGATTAAACTCGTTTAGATTGGAGCAAATCGGACATTATTTAGTGGTCTATCAAGCCAAAAACGTCTTTTTGATGCTTAAATAACAATTTTAGTGATTGTCCAATCGTGTAATATGATACGATTAATCCCTTAAAAACAATGTACTCGTTGCTTTTCAATTCCATTTTGAAAAATCAACCCGACTCAGTGGACTAAAAGCGGTAATTTTAGAATCTTGCTTAAAAAGCTGTTTTTTCACAGTACTTTCGCTTCAAATTTGTCGCTTCCTCCTAAACTTCGACTCACTCCAGCAAAAAGTCTTCACGCTCCAACTCCAATCTTCATGACTCTTTAATTATTCAAATTCCCCATCTATCCCAACCGAGTGCCGCTAAAAAGCCGTAATTCCCGACAATGGTGCTTTATCGAATGAAATCGATCGACGCGCTCAACTTGACCCGACGACGCTCGCCGCGGGGGTGGGGGGGGGGGGGGGGGGGGGGGGGGGGGGGGGGGGGGGGGGGGGGG
>JABFPB010003883.1:0-16037 GCA_022817645.1 Ceratoteleas bidentatus | reverse complement strand
CTACCCGTTTCATCGAGTCCTGAGGACCGCGCGACAGCAAGTAATCTCTCGACCCTGAGGAGGGGTGGGGGGTCGATTGACGGCTCGTTTCTCGCACAAAGAAAAACGACGCGAAACTACAACACAACGTCGAACGAAACGCGGTTCGAGCGATAAAAAGGTTCGAACGAACGCCTACTCAAAAAACGGTGGAACGTCGTATCTACAACACCTTGTCAGTCGTCGCTTGGGTCGTCATATTTACACAAAACGGAAACGCAATTAGGCTCTGACATGGAATAATCATTAAATGAAAGGAATTATCACATTCTTATGCCTGATTTTCAATGGAACGTTTTATAAACGTTTATTTAACGTTTTATAAACGTTTAATAAACGTTTATTAAACATTTAACCAAACGTTTGAATGTTTTGTTCAAATTTGCTCAAACTGAAATAAATAGCCAATAAAAATGATTGTATTATTTCTCCCAAAATAATTTTAAGCGTCACATTAAACCGTAAATCAAAATGGCGAAAAAGTAAATTAAATTCCATCTAATTAAAAGTCGGACTTCAATTATACTGCCATTTTAATTTACAATTTAATTTAATTTTCAAATCCCTTTTTTTGACAAATATGGATTTCTTAATGGCTGATTTTACTTCCAATCCGATCCAGCAGATGTCAGACCCCAACGCGATGCATCAGCGGAACATTGCGACGTCTCGTTTTGGCACCTTGCGTTTTTTGCTGCCGGAGTTATGTACAATTGCAAATTCACGCGGACAGTTCCCAGACTGGAGAACGAGAACGGAACGGTACGGAACGGGGCGGCGCTGTCGTCGTTCTTACAAAAATTGTGCTAATCCTAACAAGACGCGCCGGTACAAAAAGTAATCGGGCGAAACGAGACGTCGTGCAGCCGCAATCTATTTTACAGGGAACTGCGCTAATATAGCGCAGGCGCAATTCATCGTGCAGTCGTGGGAGAATCCGGATTCAGGATTTGCTGTTGCGACCATATTCGAGGATCTGCTTGTGGTAGAATAGAAGATACCTGCAATGAGAATTGATTTTAGAATATTGAATATTAGTTTTAGAATAAAGACCCTTTAAAACCACATTTTTCCAAAATGGGATTTAAAGCCATTGTTAAAATCGTTCGTGAAATGTGCTTATTGAGAATTCACATTATTAAGAAACCTTGAAAGGTTTATTCTATTGTTTGTCTCATTGAATTTGATTTAGAATTATAAATATTCCCCTCTGCTCCTCCCTTACCCCTCGCTCGTCAGCACATCCTTCAGCCTCGCCCTCGTGATAAGGTGATCGTCGCATTTGAACCACTGGTCCCTCTGCTGGCGAATGAACGCGGTGTAATGGCCCGTTTCCAGCGACCCCTCGTGGTTGATCACGGCGAACAGCGAGTACCGGTTGTCGCTGAAGGCGGCGTCCTCGTCGCCCTTCGGCAGACCGTCCAGGGTGGCGCTGTTGTTGTTGCCGTTGCGCCGGTGGCTCATGAAGGGCGTCATGTCGAGCTGCTCGGGGAACGAGATGAAGGTGGAGATCTTCTTGTCCTGGATGCTCGAGTGCTCGAAGCGCTTGAGGTGGAAGCTCGCGACGATCGGCAGTTGCTTCATGGTGAGCTGCTTGGTGCTCTCCTGGTAGGTCTGGCACTTGCTGCACTTGATCTTGGCGGTGGAGCCAAGGTGCTCCGCGCGGGTGAACCGCTCGAGGCAGTCGAGGAGCGAGGTTGGCGGACCGGAGGAGTCGGAGCCGGAGGCACCGGCCGCGGGACCGAGGTCCAAGGAAATGTCCCAGAAGGGGTCGATGGTGGTGGAAACGCCACTGAAAGGGGGGTATTTTTAATTTTTTGCCAATTTTTTAAACATTATTATTATTATTATTATTATTATTTAATCATATACGGGATAAACCCTCAATTTATAATAAACTATAATACAATTTGTGTGAGCAATATGTACATACTTAATACCCTATGATATGAATCTATATGCAATCAAAGTACAATCCAAAATCATGTGTTTCACAAGAAGTTAATAATGGACTTCCTTAAGGTGTATTCAGTACAATTTAGGACGTTGATATTTGTACAAATTGTGTTAGCAAAAAGGTGTTCGAAAATCTAATTTGGCGCTGTGGTACCTTAAGGTTGAATAAAGATAAGAATGTACTGCAGTTTAGAGAATTAGATATTATGTCATGTAAAAATAGAAGGTCAGCTAACGTTCTTCTGTCGGGTAGGGTCAACATATCAAACTTAGTTCCGATATCGGTATAATCGTGATTTTCTCTCAGCATTGGTGTGCCACTAATGTATGCCAGATGACATAAGAATTTGTTCTGTACTTTTTCTAGTAAGTATGACTGATTTTGGGTATAGGGATTCCATTTTGGGTATAGGGGGTATCCTCTAAGTTGCTGGTTTTGGTTCCGTGAGAGCTAACGGGAAGAAAACTTTTTTTTGATTTTTTTTTCAAAAAAATTGCATCCTTGGAGATAATTACTTGCAAGCCTGGCAAACCACATCGCTCTGGAGGCCGCCTGTGAAGATCTGGTCAATGATACAATTGCAGTGGTGCGGATTGTCCTTGACCAGGATCGGGGCGGCCTCGCAGTGCCGGTGCAGCACGTCGAGCGTCGCGATGAAGAACTCGTGCGCGTCCTGCTGTTCATAGCCCGCCAGGTGGCGCGCGTGTGTCCAGATGAGGTGCAGCAGCTTGTGCAGCGTGAGGGGCGCCTTGCTCCCGGAGTAGAACTCCTGGAACAGGTGCGCCACCTCGCAGACGAGGCAGCGGCTCGGCTGGGGACAGTGGTGCCTGTCCGCCAGGAAGTAGTCGCGCAGAAGCGGCGTGTGGATCAGTGCCTGCACAATGCAGTTCATGAAACAGGTGCTACCTAAGTTGATGAGGCCCCTTAAACCTGCAATTCATGTGGATTTTTAGCAAAATCAGAGAAAGTGATTGAAAAAAGGGAGAAATAAAAGAATTGGTAAAAGATATGGTAGAATTTGTATTTAATCTTTCTTTTTACTAGAAATTTTACCATCTTTTTTGGTAACTTCTTTTATTTCTCTCTTTTTCATTTCTGTAATATATTGAGAATGTATTTTTTATTTTCGCAAAAAATAAACGAAGTTTCCAAAGAAGATGGTAAAATCTGTATTTAGTTTTTGTTTTTACTACAAATTGTACCTTCTTTTTGATGACTTCTTTTATTTATTGCAAAAATAAGTGGTGTTATAACTTGTTTTTATCTTAATGATAAAATATGATTAGTGGCCGTGCCTATAGTAGAATTTTCCACAACCCGACGTCGCCTCGGGTTCTTTCGCAGCAGTTCGGCCTCCATCTGAGTCGGTTCCCAGGCCCGATAGAATTCGCCAAAGCTCTGTGACTTTGCGGATTCGCTCCACTGGGCCTTCGCCACAGCGAGCAGTTCCCGGTCGTATACGTAATCCCCGCATTGGAAGCACAGGATGTTACCATAACACAAATCTACGGCTGGAATACAATTTTTTTCCTTAGCATTACATTAATTTCATAAATTAATGATTAGTAAATACATCATATTAATTATAAAAAAATTAATTTTAAGTACAATTTTTTTCATGATAATACTATCCATTCCACAAAAAAATTGTTTACCATGATAAAATAACTTTAAATTGCATTATTAGGAATAATTAATTTTCTTCAATTTATTTTTAAATAATGTTTTCTTGAATCATTTTTTTCAATATCGAAATATCATTATAAATGCCCAAAAGTAGCCACCTAAAAAATGTTTTTTCGTCCTGGCATGTTCCTGGATGTGGCCCTTGCCGTAACATCCAAAAAAGATGCAGTGCAGGCACGAGTGCAGCCGGTCCTTGTAGGTTTTGCAAGTGTGGCACAAGCAGCTCACCGCCTGAAACCAATGAATCCCCCAATTAATCCCCCTTTTGCAAAGATCCCTCGTTTACGATCCACCCCTCCCCTCCCCTCGACTCGCATCGATCCGCTCACAGATTCCCCCACCCCTCCCCCGCCACGGGGCGAACATTGACACTGAACGTAGCTGCGCGTAAATGGCGCCGCGAACGCAGCCGCCGACCCTGAAAGCGTGAATGAAGTTTCCGAGTCACGCAGTTTTCCCTCCCCCACTTTCCCTCTACTTTATCTCCCCAGGATTATACTGGAAATTAAGAAAAGTGAAGACATTTTGAGGAAGGGAGGGGAGAAGAAGAATGGAGATATTCTTAAAAAAGATATTTTGGAAGCGGAAAAAGGATTGAGAATAACTCCTAATTGAGGAAAATTATGGGAAAAAGGGGAGGGGTAAAATGAGAGAATTAGTAAATTTTAGGTAAATAACAAAATTACATTGGACAATGGAGTAGAAAATAGAGGAAGGAATATAAAAGGTCTAATTTTTAAAGATAAAAAACATTTTATTGGGTAAAAGAGAGAAAATGATGAAAATATAAGACATAAGTTAAAAAAGGTACCTTGGAAGAAAAGAAAAGAAATAGTCTCAGCCCGTAACCTATGTAAATTTCAAAATCCATTAAGTAAAACAAAGATGAGGATCCTTCTTTTTGTTATGTAAACAAAGACAAATGATACTTTCATAGCCTACAGAAAAGGTCAGAAGGATTTGGGGAATTTGTTGGATAGAGACAATTACATTGGGAATATTTGGAAAGGATAAAACGCATTGCATGGTTTACGTAAGACTCTCCCGAAAGAGATCAGACAATGCAAAAAAGGGACGTAATATCAGCTTAAAGAACATCTGCCATTCTGCGAAAAGAGGATGAAATCATCGGAAATATGGCATAGTCTGAAGGATCAGAAGGCCAAATAAGGACGCAAATACCGTCAGAGAATAAATCAAACAAAAGAGACTGTGGGAAAAGCAATCAATAAATATAAAACATGAAGGTTAATTTAATCAGAAAAGTAAATAATAATAATAATTAAATTGAGAATGCAACAGGAGAAAAGTTGTTAGAGGGAACAAAACAATAATGAACAATCTAATGATGAAAAAAGATAACTGAAAATGTAAATATGGTACCTAGTCAAGGTCAAGGACGAATGACAAAAAATAAAATAAAAAAAAATAAAAAACAATCTACACTAATATAAAGAATATGTGCTTGAATAAAAAGCAACCTAACCTAATTAAAAAAGGTGTAAACACAATCTAAGAATAAATAATAAACAAGGAAGAACAGCTTACCAAAACCAAAACATTTTTTAGCAAAAAAGTTTATGTCAACCATTCTTAAAATTGTATAACCTCAAAACAAGATAAACGAATAACTCTAATTTTTTTATAAACGAAATGCAAAATCAAAGGGCCAAAAAAACAAGAAAAGTAATTAGAATAGAAAAACAAGAAAACAAAATACATATGAAATTTCAAAATTGATGAAAAACAAAAAAAACGGATTTGTGAAAATATCGACAAACAAAAAATTAAAAACAAAACAATATGTCAAAACAATGATGAACATAACCTCAAAATAAAATAATCAACATCAAAAGTGAATTTAGAAGAAATGTAAACAAATAATGACAAACAACACAGTCAAAATAAAACATGTCAAAATGATAATGTCAAACACAACCTCAAACAGACATCACCGAGCATTTTGATACCCAAATGAATCTCAAATTAAAAGCTGTCAAAACAAAAACAGTTTTCAAGTAAATGAAAAAAATGAAACATCAAAAATCTAAACACAGCACAAAACCAAAACAATCTCTGGGAAAAACACAGAGAAACCCTTTCCATCAAACTAGTTTCCTCAAAAACAAATAAATGCAACACATTTTTAGAAATAATAAATAGAAAATAATTGGATTTTTAGTCAAATGTCGTTTTCATTTGAATTGCCTGGAATTTATTTAACCTGGTTTGACTGCTATAATATTTGAATAAATTCTAATTTATGAATTCAAGTTAAATTTTTTTAATCGTCAATTGAACTGGAATTGGAAAGAACAGAGAAGAAATCCTGTTGAATATTTGCATACAAATTAAGAAAATTAACAAAAAAACAAATTCCTTTTGAAAAATCTAAAATTTTTACGAATCAAAAATCAGATCCTCCATTCAGAATCTTTCCACCAACAAAATGAATCTTTAATTATCAGTTAATATCTATTCCTTTCTATGTAATATTTCTTGAATTCAGAACATATATACCGTCACCTCAAAAGAATAACATCATAACTGAAATGTCTATGAAATCATCTTCCCCTTATTATGATTCTATAATCCAATTCTATGATTTTTAAGCAAAACCAACTTCATGCACCTTTTCAACAAATCTACTTTAAATACCCAAATAAAAAATGTGTAATTTAAACACAACTCTCTTCATTTAACATTTCCCAAAATCCCAAAATCCCACATCTTTCCCAAATCCACACCCCAAATACAAATTTATTTACTTTCAAAAAAATTTTTTTTCAACAAATAATTTTTTTTTTTTTTTTTTCAAAAAACCCAAAAACAAAATATTTTTCGTACCTTTCGCACCCGTGCCTCGTTGCTCGTGCTGGTGACAAAGTACGAGTGTATGACTTTGTACGGCTGGATCCCCTTGGCCGCCTTGAAGTTGTTCAAGTGTATGCAGCCGTGGTCGGTCATCGTCGCGGCGCGGGCTCCGCCGCCGGCGTTCACCCCGGGGCTGCTCGCGGCTCGGCCCGCGCATCCGCGCCCCCGACCTCTGCCGCCGTCCTTTGTTCCCCGCGGGTCCGCGCCAACCTACCGCCGATCTCTGCGTCCCTCTCTGTTTACGTCCTGCAGTCTCGCCCGATTTGTTTATTTTGTGCACACGCAACCATGTACGTGTGTGTCACTTGCGCGTGTTTGGCGGCCGGACAGATGTGGGGGTGAAAAGAGGGATATGTATTTGTGTGCATGCATAAATGTATATATATGTTATACATACATATACATGTAAATACACATAGATAGATGTTTGTATGCGGTATGTTTATATTACTTCTCTGTATGTGTATATGTGTATGTATATATTATTATGTGTGAGTAAATATACATATACATATATATATATATTTTTTTTTGGATGTAGTTTTGTGTGTCCGAAAAATGGTGTGATGTGTGTGCAGATTTTCGGGCGGTGTCCTGCAGAGGTGAGGGGAAAGGGGACGAGGAAGCGTCCGGCTCGATCGAAGCCCGGCGGGCAAGTGCGGACGCGCGGTCGGCCGGGAGCGAGCAACACCAGACCGGTGACTGCAGCGCTTCCCGGTGCGCGTGTCTCAGGAGCGTCACTCGCGCGGGCGGGGAGGGGAGGTGGCGCCAGCTGGCGGCGAAGGGTGGGAATAGTGGTTCGGAGGCGCGACAGAGATGGCGCTGCTCTAGTGGAATTCCGATCTGCAATTTGTCCTTTTTGCTCTTATAATTCTGTATATATCTGTTTTTCTCAAGGATCACAACGGAAAACATTCCTGGAGGAAGGAGGGGGTTTTCTGGGCATTGGAGTTTTGGGTTTTGGTTTAAAAATGTAGAAAATTGCAAGGGGAAATTCGTATTCCAAATGTAGAATTTCACATAAGAGGTTTGGGCTCAAATTGTTCAATTTGAGCATTGCGTATATGCAGAGTTAAGGAATTCGGTATTTCAGGGAAAATTGATAAGAGAAAGAGTAATGAGAAAAACGTCTTATAAATGTCGCCGCACATTGAAAATCCTAGATTTGGAAATGTATAAAAGTGAAACTCAGTTGATGTTGTGGGAATCGAACCCCTGCCTTGAGAGATGCTGGGTTACGATTATGGCTATTAAAGCCACTTGGCCATTGTAGCATGTTTGACTGTAACGTTAAATTGAACAAGGTATTCATCGTCCTAGAAAACATTATATCTCAATCTACGATATTTTAAAGGGAGTTAAAAGCTCATTGATTAATAGCTTTACATTTATATTTCATTACTACATTACATTTCATCAATAACCCTTTTATAATTGTTAATTTTAAATAAATTAAAATTGCAATAATAGTTTGAATATTCAAAGTGGAATACATCTTCCATGTCAAAAAGTATTATTTAACATACTGAGAAATGATGTTAAAATTTACTTAAATTAGAATCACCTTTGTTTTTCTGGTTGCTGTAAATGAATGCAAAATAATTAATATTCTATATAATATCCAGTTTATCCAGTTAAGTGAAAGCAAAAAATGGAAAATAATTCATTCTAATTAAAATCAGAAATTACGAAACTGAACAGGCACTTTACAAAATTGGTCTGAAAGATTTCAAAATTGTATTCAATGAAACATTCAGTAAATCACAGTCCTTTCAACACTCAATTTAAAAGAAAAAAATACGATAAATATGATTTAAGATTTCCTGTATGCATGAAAAAGACTTGGCTTTCATTCAATATCTCATTCTGCATTCATTAAAAGTAATATATATTTCCCTCCTTTCTCATTCCAGCTAAATGAAGACTACAAAATAGTTGTTTGTAATTCTATAATTAGAATCCATACAACTTTCTTCGGAGTTCAAAATACTTTAATTGATTTCCAGATTAAACGAAATCCCGAATTAATCAGTACATCATCAAACAAAGCAGCAGAAAAATGTTTTACAAAACACTTTTACTTTTGTATAAACATTTTCTAATTGTTGAATTTACACAAACATTTCTAAAATATTTGTTTAATTATTAATATTTGCAAATATTTTACAATTTCATTATTATTCCAATTTGTCAGAGGATAACAAGGAACAATAAATAAAAAAAAACCGTATTTAAAATCCCAATTATATGAATTATTCGATAATCGCACCTTTTCCCCGCAATCCCTGTTAGCCTTTCTCTTTATCCATCGAGATTTTGCGATTTTCGTTGGCCAGCCTGTTCGCCAGCACAGTAGGCAAACATGGACGCGTTGACGTTTGGTTCGCACAGGTAAACAGCCCTCATTTTCGCGCTATGATAACACAAAAGTGCGCTCGAAGCGTCCCTCTCAACGTCCCATTTCAATTACAGATTGGTCCATCTCGACCTGAAGGGCGCGCCGCCCCGAGTCTCCTACTTCGAGAAGGTTTGTGGCGCGACCAACTGCGCACAACATTTTCGCGAAACCGCATTGTTTACAGACGAATTCCCATCTGTTTACGTGGGATTTCTAAAAAGAAAACAAAGGGGGGAGGGGATAACGTCTTTCGATCATTTATGGGAGGCTTTGGGCTATTTTGGGCGGGATTCGACTGGGGAATCGGGAATTCGAAGGTCTTTTCTGGGAGATGTTTTGTTTTTGTTATTGATTGCAAGTGACCTTAAGAATCGCGAGAAGTTGAAGGTAGTTTCTTTTTAAAGAAGTTTGTTTCGATTTTTTAAGGATTCCGGGTAAAGTTTTATACAGAATCATACAAGAAAATTTGAATTGTTTATTTAGATTTATTATGATTTTAGAGTTAAGAGTAAAGATTTTTAACTTTGGATTCCGTGAAATTTATGGGGAATTTTGCATTTTTGATGACAGATTCGAAAAGAAAATAGAGAAAGAAAAAGCAGAAACCCTTCAATCGACAGATTATTTTTGTTTCTTTTTTCTAGAATGTCAAATATGGAGACTTGAACCAGCGTCCCTGCGTTTAGGAGCCAAATACGTTACCTCTTGGCCAGAATGGCAACGTTACTATCAACATAACTTTTGTCTCACTTAAACTTCCTCGTAAGTCTTTTTTAAGCGAGGCAAAAGTTTTGTCTTCTTCTATTTTTTTTAATCTGGCCTCAGAAATGCAAAATTCTCCATAAATTTAGGGGAATCCAAAAATTTCACCATAATTTTCCAGCAACGAAATTTATGTTTACACAACATTTCCAGTTATTTCCTCTCCTGCGATCATGGGGCGCCACTGGGCTACTTCTCGAGTGGGAAGACACATTCCCTTACACTCGAGAGCTGACTTCCATTGGAAGCAATGGTCCTGGAAGACTGACCAGCGGATACTCTGCCCAGGAAGCCAGGCAGATACTGCAACTCGCTGGAGACTGCGGTCTCGCAGTGGTTCCATTGGTCCAAACTTTTGGACACATGGAGGTGAAAGTTGTAACTTCTCGTTCAATCTTATCTATTCCTCCATTAGACTCGATCCCTAAAAAGTAGTCACCATCTCTTCAGATATTCCTCAAAGACATGTAATACAATCACAAATGATTGATAATTTACACAAACCACCAAGTAACATTAAGATAAACACTTAAAGTTTGTTAGTACCATAAAATTGGTTTGGTGCTTGGACCTCTTAGGGTCTCTTAGGATCTACACTCCTAAAAGACTCCTCATTAAGAGGATCCTAAAATAGTCCTGGGTTTAAGATCATCTTCCAACTTTTACAAACTACCATTTCTTCTTCCTCTTCTGTTCAAGCCACTAAATTTTCTGACTTTACAAATTCATCATCCAACCCCTTCCTTCTGTCCACCTTCTTCTAGACCATCTTCTCTAATTCTCCAAAATGTGCTTCAGTTCGTCCTGAAGCACGAAGAGTGGCGCTCCCTTCGCGAGGTCGAACTCTTCCCCAGCTCCATCTGCCCTTCGAACCCCGGCTCGTTCCCCATGATCAAGACACTGGTGAGGCAGATGGTCTCCTTCCACCCGGACATCCAATACCTGCACATCGGGGCCGATGAGGTGTGGCACCTGGGCCTCTGCTCGGTGTGCTCTAAAAGAGTCGCCTCGAGCAAGCATGGCAAGTCCGCCCTCTTCCTGGAACACCTGATGGCGGTGGCACAGTCCATCAAGGAGACCTACCCCTACCTCAGGCTCATAATCTGGGACGACATGCTGCGGTCCATAGACTTACAGGTTTTGAACGGTATCGCCTGACTCATTCAGAGCCAGCACCCCCTTTTGGAGAGTCATTACAACTCGGTTCTTGCTTTCCAGAGCACTACATCGGAAAGTACGTGGAACCGATGATCTGGCACTACAATTCCAGGGAGAACTTTGGTCTTCCTCCAGGTGAAGCTCCGAAGATATGGTGTATCCTAAGATAAGGTGCATCCTGACTTGGGGTCAGAGATGTACGGGTATCTTTGGAACAGGTGTTCTTAGATTCCGATGTTAGGGATTGCTGGAGTAGACAGCATGTTAGGGTTTGTGAAGGGGGTAGGAAATTACTTATGGTAGGGTGCTTGCAGGATTGTGGGATAAGTACAGTCTGGTGTTCCCCAACATCTGGGCAGCGACTGCCTTCAAGGGTGCCACTGGCTCCACCCAGCATGTACCTGTGATACGCCACCATATCAGCAACCACGAGCGTTGGTTGGAGGAGCTCAACACCCATGTCAATAAGTTCAACGAATTCCGGGGGACTGCCTTCACCGGCTGGTCCAGGTATTGAATCCTGAACTCCATAAATTATACCCCTTTAGACAAGTCCTACCCCTGCATCTAGAACTGCAATTGACAACTTTGCTTGTAATCTCATTATTTGATTATGCAGACATGTTTACATGCCTCATCTGAGTTTGAATTCTTTGAGAAGATTGCAATTGGTCCAGAACAGTTGTATTCGGTTTTGCTATAATATAAGGAAATATGATCACATCTCTACTGCCTTTGAAAATCGAGGCTGACTTACTGAGACATGGATGGATTTCACATATTTTATTTTTTTAATTTGTTTTGGTTGGTCATTTTTAGCTACGTGCTGCGACTCTCCTACAGTTTGAACAGTATTTATTTATTAATTATGGTTCCATAATTTTCTGTATATAGATTATACGTGCAATAAAGATTATTATTACTGTAAGCTACCCTCGAAATTGCAAGACTTGCAATTTTCTCGTACTTCCGGCAGAAATTACGAACGAAAGGGGTTGAAAAGTGGTCTTACGCTTTCAGGTACGACCACTTTGCGACCATGTGCGAATTGCTCCCAACTGGGATCCCGTCCCTCGCACTTTGTCTGAAGGTCTGGCTCCATGGTTACTCCGAGCAGACGCACCTCCAGGTGGCAAAGAGTCTGGGTTACGTGGACCATCCGCTGCACGTGTTGCCCCAGCCGCGACCAGCACCCATCCCAAATAACCTACAGTACTCTGGGTGGCAGGTCGCGGTGGGGATCGAGTGGTTCCTCAACTACAAGACTAAGTACAACAACGTTGTCAACAGTGAACAGTACGTTTCAGTTGCTACCATAACGTTTACAAAACTTAGTTTTCTAATGGTTTTTTAACGTTTTCTAAACGTTTTTAACGTTTTCTAACCTTTTTTTAAATGTTTTCTAAACGAATTTTATCATTTTCTGAACGTTTTTTAACGTTTAAAGAACGGTTTGCATCGTTGGGATGTGGGAACAATGAGTTTTGAAGTTGTATTACTTTAAAACTGATCGTTTCTTACAGGATAATGACCTGGATGAACCCTTGGCAGGTAGCCAACAACTTCACGAACCCTATGCAGCTGGAGAGTCTCGTGCCCATTTTTACAGAGTAAATAGAAGATAGAAATGTAGATTTGGTAGAATAGAGTTGGGGAGAGTGGAATGGATCAGGGATTGGGTTTGGTGGATGATTTAATGTCAGATCTCACGATTCCCTAATGGAACACAAAATTTAAAATGTTTAATACATTTATTGAACATTTACTGTCCAATAAACATTTATAGAACTTTCTGTTCCGTTGCGGTATTTGGCAAGGATATGATGTATGAGTTACTTGAAGACTATGAATCATAGTTTCATATAGATTATAACAATTTTTAATGGGAGCTTTTTTATTTGTTTTATATTCTGAACTGATTTCGGTCGATTGATTAGATTTATTTTAGGAAGTAGTATATTGGAAATTAATGCACCAAACGTAGATCGCTTTATTCATCAACCGTTAATGACATTGAAAAGTAGTCAAAAATATGTTATAGTCAGTGTCAAGTCAATGAGGACATTGACATTCATTTGTTTATTACTTATGTTTATTTTCTTCTGATTTGTAATTATATTTACACGGTTATTAAATCTAAGTTCTGGTTTGAGGCCAAAATCGTTTATGCCATCGACGTTTAAAAATGTTTATAATTTCATCATTGCAGTAAAATCGATACAATGATGATGTATATACATAGTGTTTCAAATGAAAACCTTTTTTGAGTCAAGATTTGTATCGCGAATTAATGCTATACCTGAAATTATAAAATATAACAGCAATTGGTTTTAATAGCAAACTGGTTTAACTGTACAAAATAGATACTTTAATTAACAATCTAATTTTTCTTAGCATGCTCCTCGAACTCTCCTCGCTGGAGAACTACCTCAGAGTGCAAATGGACACAGTTTTTTTCCCCGCGACTGTCGAGGAGTGGACCGGCACGCACATCCAGCCCCTTAAGGACCGACTTCTCGAGCTCAAGCACACCACCGAAACCCAGCTCAAGCGGAGCATTAGGTTTTAGGCTCCTACGACCAACCACCTCGAACGTACAAATTTTAGTCTGACTCGAATGAATTAATCGTACATACTTATAATCAGAGTTACAACGAAAACTGTCCCATAAGACACAGTATATTTTACTGCAAACGCAGTAAAATTTACCATATCAACTGGTATCCACAACCTACTATCTCCCGTTTGAATTTACCAATGGTATTGTAAATTTTACAATAACATTGGTAAATTTGACCATAACAGTGGGAAGTTTTACCAGAACACTGGTAAATTTTACCATAACAATAGGAATTTTTACCATAACAATGGTAAATTTTATCAGACCAATGGTACATTTTACCATAACAAAAGTACATTTTTCGTTTCTTAATTGGCTGTTACGAATTAGGAAATAACCAATCAGTGCTTTGCCACAGAAGCGAATCGCTAATTTACCACACTGTATGGTAAATTTTACTGCATTTTCAGGACGATTCCGGACAGTTTTCGCGTGTAAAAAACGCTATACACTGTACCATTTTCTCTAATCTAAGCTGACACAAATTGTCCCAATTGCGCAGAATCCGACCAAGATAATCAAAGATGCAGAATCCACCGCGGTTCTCGACATCCTTGGTAGAGTCGCAGTATTTATTTATCCAGAGTTCTATTTTTTTATCGGGTCGGACGTAAAGTCCGAATATACACTTTAGGGTCGCTAGCGTAGAGCGATCGCGATTTTTCCATGTTCTCATTAGACTTAAGCGAGGCGCTGCGCGCGCCAGTGATATATACATAGACTATACGACGTACGTGACAGAGTCAGAGTACAAACCCGAGTGGGGATGTAAATAACGAAGCGTAGAGTTAAGTGTCCGAGTCCGTAAGCGGGTTCTAAGTGTGTAGGACGAGTGTTCCCTCGAGCTGTACATTTCCAAAGAGACGCGTGATATAAATACAGGAGGAATTAGACTTCGAGTTGGCTTGCTTTATTTCTAAGATTGCAGTGAAATTGAATGTTTTCTGCAACTTTCCAACCCTTCCTGAAACTCGCGTTTTTTTTTTTAATTATAGGGTAAGTTTAAAAAACGTTTGCTGAACGTTTTTATTGCAGCTGTATGAACGTTCTAGGAACGTTCCGAATTCGTACATTTCTTTTACTTTTATACAACGTTCACGGATCATATTGAAAAAAAATCTGAGATAGTTTGACGGTTGAGACTTTCAAAAGGCTGATCTTCACGAAGCAAAACCATCATCTAATATGAGATGATGGTTTGCTTCGCTTTTGCTTCGTTTTACATCTGGTTTATATTGTTCGCGATCTAATTCTAATAGTTGTCTTATGTTTCTTAATTATTTATATTGCATTCTTTGTTTTGTTGAGTTCATGCACATTAATATATCTAAAAATTAATATAATTATATTCCTATTCAATTACTATGTTTAAATATATACCCTGATAGCCAGGGTTTATATAAACGATTTACATAAAATTTACATCAATGTATTTCCTCATTATGCTGCATAATTAAGGCAATAACTGCCGTTTTTCAAAGTTTTTGATCATATAACTGTATAATACAATGTTTAACAATGTAAATACATTGTTTATAAATTAAAAAAGGCTTTAAAGTTGAAATAAATAAGGTTTTATCATTACGGTATCACACAGTATGCATTAAGAACAACCTGTAATAAATAAAAAAGATTGTTAAAAAAGGTATACTTACAGTGTATAAATAAAACGATGTTGTACATTCTGACATATATCATCATATATATTTATTAATGAACGAAGAAGATGTTGATACTTAGTACATGTTGGTAATTAGAGTTACTCAACAAGCTTTTTCAAAGCAATTTAAATAATAATAACATTATTTAAACTGAAATTATGATTAATTTTAAGTTTTAGTGCCTTCCAAATATCACATTAGTAATTTAAATAAGGTTTAAATTGAAAAATTGAATGTATAATGTTACATTTATTGAAACCTTGTCGGGGATAAAATTGTCTCCTTGGTACTTCTAGGTAAACTGTATAATAATTTGTTACAAATTAATTTTTTAAGCAGAAAATTTTTCCTAAAGTAGGAACCCCGAATTCGAATAAAAGTCATAAAATTTTAACCGAATTCGTTGAAAATTGTAACTTGTATACAGATTTTAATGTAAAAAAGGGACAAATTTTTCCCCTTGGCCCTTCTAGTGTTAATGCAATATCATGCGCACTGACATTGTTGAAAGATTGTTGTAAGTTGTCCCGTGTTCCGGGTTCGTAACAATTCGTAATAAAACAAGATAATTACGAAATTTGAAACACGAAATTTCGTAGCAGAATCACGAAATTTCGTAAATACATTTATTGACAGAAAAAATTTTTACCCGGAACAGGAATCGAACTCGGAATTTTATGTTTCCAAAGACTTGTCCTCTAACCACTCGGCCATCAAGCCGAGTTCTTTCTTATGAACAGTGAATAACGACGACTGTGGCAGTTTCTGTCAACAACACTGAGAGGCAACACTGATTTTGTGTTGGTACACGGGAAAAAATAAAAGACTGATTCAGTGTTGGTACCAACGCTGAAATCACATTGGTAAGGATGAACATATATA
>JABFPB010003882.1:0-16007 GCA_022817645.1 Ceratoteleas bidentatus | reverse complement strand
AGTGTAACACATTTGCTAGAATTTTCTTGTATGTTATAATTGTAGGAATTTTGCTAAACGTCACAGTAAATTCATTAAAATTGCTAACATTTATTATACACCGAAATTCCATCAATTCTGTTAAATAATCGCAGTAAATTCATTAAAAATATGGTAAATTTTCTCAACTGAACAAATAAACTTAATGAATCTGCTAAAATATTAAAGAAATTATAGCAATTTTTCTAAAAATATAGTAAATTTATTAAAATTACGACTAATTTTACTAAAATTTAATAATTTCGTTAAATTTTCATAATTGTTTACAATTATAGCAATTTATTTGATATTCTAAAAATAAAACTAAATTTATCGATTTTGCTACAATATTTTCCCCATATGTCCAACACAAATAATAAAAATAAAATAAAATAAAATAATTAATTTTATTAGCAAAATAATATGAATTCAACCTCGAAATATTTTCCAAAGCACAATAATACAAATCAAAATCTCAAATCCAATCTTTACTCGACAGAAACGTTACTCAGAAAAGGAAATCTAAGTAAACAAACAGCTTTCCAAGCAGCTTAACGAAGGTTCCCACTCTTTGATCAGAGCACATAGAAATGTTTGTTTGCGGTGTATAAATTAATTACTACATGACATTTGTGGACTCATCTCGTGACCCATTATAGTTAATGTTAACTGTTTGCTCATCTGGCGGCCACAGTCGAAGATCGCGGAACTGATAAATTCCCGACTTCTTTGTTTTATTAGGTCAAATTGGACATTCCGAAAAAGACGGCGAAGTATTTCCGAAGTGAAAAATGGGAACAATAAATGTCGAAGTAAATAAAAAATATTTGACGTCTCCGAGGAAAATCTGAAAGTATGGATGCATTTTCCAGTCCGAACGAAAGTATAACGACGAGAAAGAATTGTGATTCTTACGTGATATCGATTTTTACGTGATATCGAGAAACTAACAAAATGTTTTAAAATCTTTCATATTATTCCGATAATAATGAATCTGAATTAAAACTGGATCTGAATTTATATTCAAAGTTCAAACATAATTTATCATTTTTAATTATCATATGGCTAAGTGTATCCCTAGTAAAAAGGGAAATATATTCCCAATATATTTCTGATATATTCCCAACATATTCCCAATATAATACAAAAAATGGGAATATATTGAGAATTTATCAGGATTATTTTGGGAATATATCGGGAATATATCAGGAATATATCAGGAATATATCAGGAAAATATCAGGAATATATTCGAAATATATTAGGAATACATTGAGACTATATTGGGAATATATTAGGAAGTTTTAGGAATATATTGGGAATATATCAGGAATATATTGGAAAAATATTGGGAATATATTGGGAATACATCAAAAATATATTGGGAATATAGTAGGAATACGTTAGGAAAATATTGGAAAAATATTGGGAATATTGTGGGATATATATTAGGAAATTTTAGGAATATATTGGGAATATCTTTTTTAATATTCCTAATATATTGGGAATATATTAGGAATATATTGGGAATATATTAGGAATATATTGGGAATATATTAGGAATATATTGGGAAAATATTGGGAATGCATTGGAAATATATTGGGAATGCATTGGAAATATATTGGGAATATATTAGGAATACGTTAGGAATATATTGGGAAAATATTGGGAATGCATTGGAAATATATTGGGAATATATTAGGAATACGTTAGGAATATATTGGGAATATATTAGGAATACGTTAGGAATATATTGGGAATATATTAGGAATATATTACGAATATATTGGGATTATATGTCGAATATATTGGGAATACATTGAGAGTATATCAGGAATATATTGGGAATAAATCAGGAATATATTGAGAATATATTGAGAATATATGGGGAATATATCTGGAATATATCGGAACTAAATTGGGATATATATTTTTTATAAAAATATATTTCTAATATTTTTTCCCAATATATATTTAAAAAAATATATTGGGAATATGTTTCCTGTATAATCATTCTTTCCTACTTTCACCAGGAATTGATTCTAAGTTGATGCATTCTAGAAAATAATGTAATTTCATTTCGCAAAACAGTTTCTATATTATTCTGATGATAATGACGATCGTTATTAAGTTGCATTTTTGCTCACTTTGTTCTCTTTGATCCTTCGAAAAGAACAAAAGTGACTGGCGCTTTGTTCAAAATTTAATACTTAATTAAATCGCAGGACGAAAATCAGCGCGTGAATAAATAATTTGCAAATGAATAGTGAATAATTGATCGATTTAATTAACTATCGTCGTTTTCAATTAACGACAACGTTTCGCCGCTCGGGCAGCTTCGTAATCACTTTTGCGATTTCGAAAATGCAAACATTTGTGCGCGTAATCAAGATATTTGCGAGCGCAAATATTAAAATGTTTCGTTTCAAGATTAGCTGCTGGTTTGGCGTAGAGTCGTTTCACTTTGAGCGCTGGGAAACGCGAAAAACGCTGCGAAGGATCACTAAACAAAACGCGATATTAAAAAGTTGCTGGCAAATTTGTTTTTAAGCAATTCATAATGACGAGATAATCATTTTCTTCTAAATTTTTCATTTTTAAGAGGCATCTCAAATTAGTGTTTGGATGAATTTGGATTCTATATTAAAGGTTGCTAGAAATTGCTATAATTGTATCAAAAGGTTTTTGATACAATTTTTCAAAGAATTAAATAGTGGAAAAATGATTTAAAATTGTATGAACATTTATTTTTTGTTTCAGTAAGTTTTTTTATTAGAATTTGAGAGAATAAAATGGAACTTAAAATTGCTAGAATGCATTAATTACTCACTTTTACGTTTTTTAAATATTTTTTTCTAAAAAATGTTTGAATAATGATTTAAAATTGTATGAAAATTCATTTTTCGAGTTTCAGTAAGATTTTAATCAAAAGTTGAGTTTCAAAAACGGTTTTGAAAATTGCTAGAATGTCAAATCTATCATTTCGACGATCGATTTTTCAATGATTTTATTGGAAAAATGTTAAACAATTTTGAAATGTCATTTTCAACGTTAATTTCTCTATTTCATCATAAATTCAATTTTAATACTTTTTTCAAAAAAATTCTTAAAATTAACATTTGAATTTATAAATCCAATTTTGTATTTGAATTTATTTGAATTTATAATTCAAATTTTCAATTCAAAAACACATTAAATAATTTTTATATCATTGTTATAGCAAAAAATTTAATTTTGGCACCTGCATTTAAAGTTCTGAATTTCCAATTTTTTCTTCACTTTTTTCAAATCCACATCTCGTAAGATGCCATAAAATTTCAAAAGCGGATTCTTGGTCTGTTGAAGACATAAACTGTCTTATGAATCTCAAGCTCTCAGTTATCATTGTGCCAGTTACGATTAATTTTTTTTTTCATTCAATGAAACTACTCTACTTAAGAGGCAGCCGTCTTCCGATTAATTATCCCACAATTCCAAGTGACCAGATGCACCTGACGGTTCGTGAACTTCTGCCCATTGTCCCTCTGGACATTTTTTTCCAGCGAGATTTATGAAGGAATTAGAGTAATTAGAGATAATATAAAAAAACGACAATGTTACTTTTTAAAAAGAGTCTCTTTAAAGAAAAAAATATTTGAAGTAACCTAAAAGTGAGGTTAGTTTTAAATTATAACCGACAATTATTTTTAAGATTAAAAAAATATTTTTAACAGTTAACATTTTAACATCCAAATTTTAACAAATTTGAAATTTTAATAAAAACAAATTTTAAAAATTAACCTAAAAGATAGGTTAATTAACAAAATTTTACCTAAGAGTTAAGTTAATGTTTAAATTAATTTAAAAATTAACCTAAAAGTTAGGTTAATTTTTCAATTTTTTACCAAAAACACGATTGTTTGGAACATTTCCCAACATTTTATCTTTCAAAAACAATATTAAAAATTAATTTACAAAATAAAATATAATTACAAAACAATATAAAATATAAAAAATGGTAAAAAAATACAAATAAATAAAAAATTACAAATTGCACATTTGTTAGCAAAATCGATATTTTTTAATAATTTTATTTATTTTTCAAATAATTTACTTTGAAATCGTCATGTAAGAAGTAATCTGTCGAAATGCGAAGATTATTCACAAGCGAAGACTAATGCCACGTTAAAATTAGACATCGAAATAGTGTTGACATCGTTTAAAATACCGAATTTAACGTCTACGATTATGTAACGAGTTCGTGAGGCTGTGCTCAAGTGCGATGTGGCGCCGACAGAGGGCGCTGAGTAAAAACACGCAGGGCAAATTAAAAGCGTCGTTAAATTGACCTGCCGGCGAAATGAGAACGAATTAGTTAAGTGATCGCCTTGTAAAAAGCGCATCTTAAGGGGATACATCGCGCAGAGACTCTTGGATTTCATTTTTATGAAATCGCAGCGAAAAAACATCACATTAAGTTTGTTAATTGAATGAGATAATTTTATCAGTATGTCAGTTCAGATGTTTAATTTTGGAATGCATTTAGCAAGTGAAATTAATTTGTTTGAATTGCTAAAATTGCTAAAATAAAAAAATTTAATAATAATAATTTAAGTTTGTTAAACATTTCTCAAAATGTCAATACGAAAGATTTATTGAGTTTACTAACTAGTAAAATTTGCTAGATTTTCGTAAAATTATTCGAAATGCCAAAATTTCCTAGATCATGCTTGTAAAAGTTTTTCTAAAACATTTTAAAAGCTATTTTTGCTAAACTATGCAATTTTGCTAAAATAGGCTAATTGGACTAAAATAACAATTTCAACTATAAATATCCAATTTTTCTAAAAATATCGTTGTTAAAAATATTTTTGCTAAATATAAAAAAATATCTAATTTGGCTAAAATGTGCTAATTTGCTTAAAACAACTATTTATACTAAAATAATCATACTGCTAAAATATTTTTGGTAAAATAACCATTTTGCTAAATATTTAAAATAGCTATTTTTGCTAAAAGAACTAATTTCGCTCAAATGCGCCAATTTTTCAAAATTGCTCATTTTGCTAAATTAACTATTTTTGCTAACTATTCACAAATAGCTTATTTTGCTAAAATAATCAATTGAGCTAAAGGTGCTAATTTTGCTAAATAACTAATTTTGCTAAATGTGTTAATTTTACTATATGTTAATGATAATTAGGTTTATATTTTTTGCCAAACGATTTAAATTGCAAGATTTTCACATTGATGTCGAAGTGTCGAAAAATATTTGTATTTTTCATTTTTTTCAGGTTTTTGTCTATTTTTTAAACAAAAACTTCCCCAAAAAGTGTTTTTGCTTAATTCCAAAAGTTGTTCCACTTTAACAATTTAAAATTCCTAAAATGTTGTTAGTATATCGTTCGTTATTTGCTGAAATAGTGTAAAAACATGCTGTTGGTGTACAGAAAACGGTGAAAAATGGCTCTCGCAGTGATAATCGTCTGAAATTACAAACGAAGGGTAGCGAACGAATCAGTTTACGAGCTCATAGTGCAGCGAGTCCGTTATCCGTGAAACTATCGTTAGCGTGAAAGCGTTAAAAGGAATTCCTATTTAAAGTGAAGAAATACCCGTTGTCACCGTCAAACAGTTGTGCGTTGAAATGTCAGATTGTTGTATTGATTTTGGACAAAGTCGTGGTTTTCTGCTCATCGTCCAAGGGTGACGTCATCGGATGCGTCTTACGAAAAGTAGATGGTTTTTACGAAAATGATTTTCGAAGTTACTTTTTTGGTAGTTTTTTATTTTTTTCTAAGTTTTATTGTTTATAATTTAAATTTTTTTGTAATTTATTATTTTTGTTTATAATTTAAATTTGCTAGATATTAATTTTGCTAAACTAGGTCGAATTTAAATTTGCTAGATTTTTCGTAAAATTCATTTTTGTGTTACATTACGACTAACAATAATATAAATTAAGCTTTTGAAAGCCTTTTTCTAATTTTATTATTATAAACCGGAATTTCGATTTTGCTAGATTTTCTAGATTTTAATTTGGTTAAAAAGGTCATTCAAATTTGCTAGTTTTTCCGGAAAATCGATTTTCGGATTACTTTTAGGCTAAGAATAATCCGTTTTAGCAGACTTTCATTTTTAGGCTTGGGGTTTCGGAATTTATTTCACGCGGTCGAATTCAAGATTGCTAGATTTTCTAGCAAATTTACTAGACAATATCCTGAAAATCTATTTTCGAATAAAAAGATCCCTTTTCCATAGAATTTCATTTTTTTCCGATTTTTTATTTGGGATTCAAACCACACGATAGAATTCAAATTTGCTAGATTTTTCAGAAAATCGATTTTTGGGTTATTTTTCGACTAAAAATAATTTCTCGGAATTCAAATCACAGATAGATTTTCCAGATAGAATTTCTGGAAAATCGATTTTTTGGGTTATTTTTTTAACTAAAATAACCTTTTTCGATAATTTTTTCGAAAATTTTCAAATTTGCTAGATTCCTTTCAATTAAGTTTTGGGTTCCTTTTGACTGAAAATGATCATTTCAGGACAAAATTTGTTCTCTCGAATGTGGCCTTCACAATGTAATTACTGTTTCTTATTTTCACTGGGACGTGCATATTCAAATAAACGATAAATGAATTTTCGAAGCAATGCTGAATAAATAACGCGGAAAAAGTCACGAGACAGCCGTGAATATTTTTGTGCGGATATTTTACACGTATCGGCTTTCCAGACCTCGCTACTCACGATTCGGATGACATTCGATGGCAAAAGTAGCATACATTTATTTAAATTTGAATTAATTTTGAATTATTAACATCGTTTAAAATAACACTCAAAATTGCTAGAATTTGTCAAAATTATTTCGAAAATTCAAATCTACGGGATAAGAATACAATTGCAACTTAAAAAAATTAAAAATAAACAATTTCAAGTGATTACAATTTTTTTAATTTTACATTTTATAGCAATTTTCAAGCGATTTTCGAAAAATGAAAAAACAATTTTTAATGCTCGACAAATGATATTTTGACTGTGAATATTTTTTATTTTCAAACACTGAGGTTAAAAAAATCGGTTTTAATAAAAACTTCTAGCAAAATAACTAAATTTGCTATAATTGCTATAATTTATTATAAAGAAAATGTTTCTCGATTTGAAGAAGGTTTTTCTTATGTAAATAAATATGTTTATTTTTCCTTTTGCTAAATAATAATGTTTGTAAATAAATGTTTGTTAAATAAATATACTAAATAAATTAAATTTAAATTTAGCTTAAATTTGCTAAATAAATATCTTTATTTTTCCTTTTGCTAAATAAAAATGTTTGTAAATGAATGTCTGTTAAATAAATATGCTAAATAAATTAAATGTAAATTTAGTTTAAGTTTGCTAAATAAATATGTTTGATTTTCCTCTTGCTATAAATGTTCAAAACAATGAACTAAAGCGTCTGATCAAATTCAGAGTTATTTCCCTGATATTTAATGAGTTTAAAGCAAAACTTTCGCTGTCCGGAAAAACTGCTCCTAGACAAGTTAACGCGATTTAAACGAAACTTTATGCGGCAATAGAAACAAATGAAACTTTTTAAATGACACATGCAGGATAAATTACGTCAGAATCAGGGCAAATTAGGATCTGAAATTATTCGACCAAAATGCAAAAATCCTTTTTTCCATCGAAATGGTAATTAAAAGAAATAAAAAAAAATGGTAATTCCAATCATTGCTTCGTGGGAATAAGGACAAAATCGAAAGTAATTCACTTGACATAATCAGTTGGAGTAAATGGTAAATTATTGATCAGGAAATGCAATTTTACAAAAGGAGCGATTATTGATGTTTCCCGCCTTGTTTGCGGAATTCCGTTTACTAATCAATCATGTTTTAAATTGAACGCCATTCAATTTATGCATCGCACAGTGTATGTTTATGCATTCAAAATCAATTCGAGATTGTTCCCCATCGGAATCGATATTTCCGATATCGCAATGTAAATCGTCGCGCTGTTTCACGACCTGAATATTAACACATAATTGCAGGCATTAACATTTGTTAGACGATTTCTCACGATTTCGAATTTAGTTGCATTTTACGAATAATTTTAAATAATTTTAAAAAATGCCGGAGATTTTTAAAATATTAATACTATATATTGAAGTAATAATGAATTTAATGACAAGTTTTTGAAATATTTTTTAAATGTTATATAGTATTAAAAAAATAATTACTAAAGTTTTGTTAAAATGTATTTTTTTCAAAAGATAATAATTATTTAATTTAAATATAATTCAAAATATAAAAAATTATTTAAATTTAAATTGTGTTAATGTCAAGAGTATCAATATAAATCTAATTTTAATTTTTTTTATCTTTATTTAAAAAAATTATATTTAATTAATATTTTTTGTATTTTTAAATTATTTTTATTATATTCAATTTCTATTCATATTTATCCGATGTTTATTCTTTTTAAATATAATTATTTAATTTAAAAATAATTCAAAATAAAAAAAATTATTTAAACTTAAATTGTGTTAATGTCAAGAGTAGCAATATAAATCTAATTTTAATTTATTTTATCTTTATTTAAAAAATTATATTTAATTAATATTTTTTGTATTTTTTAATTATTTTTATTATATTTAATTTCTATCCATTTTTATCCGATTTTTATTCTTCCCGATCTTCCCTTAAATACTTTTTTATTATTTTTTATAGTATTTTATTTATATTAATACTAGAATACAAAATGTAATATATTTTATTTTTTATTGCATTTAATTTTGTTTTGTTTTATTTCATTATGTTTAACTTTATCTCGGTTTATTTCATTTTTTTATTTTATTTAATTTTATATCAATTCGTTTTACTAAAGTAATAAAATAAATGTTTATATTAGAAACAAATATGAAATAAAAATAAAATAAATATAAATTAAATATGACTGATTTTTTAATAATAAAGATTAAATAAATTTAAAATAGATTTAAAATAGATTCGCCAGATTTTTATTTTTTTTATTTTGCGCCATAAAATATATACTACTATAATTTTTAATAATCAATTTTAAATATATTAAATTAAATGAATTAATTAAAATAAATCAAATTTTTATTCATTTTTTCATTTTAATAAATAGATAAAAAACTGAATAAATGTTAATAAAATAAAACAAAAATAAATGTTTAAAAAATGTTAAAAAATTAAAAATTTTAATAAAAAATTAAAAATTGCTAAAAATTCTATTTTAATTTAATTTTCTTTAATTTAACAAATCTATCTTTTATATACGACAAATTTTTGTATTTCCTTTAAGGTTATATCGTCTATTATGAAAATTTTTCCAATCTGCATTTTTGTAAATCTTCTGACAATCGACTCATCTTAATTTGCTGATAATCGCAAGACATATACTCGCAAACGAAGAAATCCAAGCTATCATCGTTCCGGTTTTTACGAACGTTTAATCCCTCGTTCCACAGCTTATATTGCACAATATCACAAATGCAACCATTTTGATATATTTCGAGGAGAATATCTCACATTGACGTCATCGTTACAAAGTTACGTTGGATGCTTTGTGTTCAATTAAAGCATACTTAATTGATTCAGAAATGAACTATTTGAGAACTATTTTAGACTAAAATGAATTATTTGAGACTCTAAAATAATAATTTCTCAAATAATTGGTTTCAATAATTTTCTTTAATTTATAAAAACAAAATAGAAAATAACAAACCCAACACTTTTTCGAATTAACAAATTTATTAAGATTTGTTTTTCTTTTTATAAATATTATTAGATTATTTTAGTAATTAAAAAAATAATTATAAAACATTATTATTTTATTACTAAAAATAATTAATTAATTTTAGTAATTAATTATTGGTACATTTTAATTAATTTTTTTATTTCTAGAAGAATTTTGACGAATGAATGTAACCTGAGTGTTATTTAACTTGAGTGGTATATTTTCAGTTTGGTCGTGAATGCATTTCTGATATGTGAAATATTTAATAAACCTTTCTTCGAGATTTACCGACCTTGTTGGGGTTTGCAGAATGTTAATGGAAGATCAATGTGCGAACTATACGTGTCTTTCATGATCATTTTTGCAGGGTCAAACGAAGGTTAATTAAACGTGCAAAATGGTTGCAAAATAGCAATGTTTTATGTAATTGAAAAAGTGTCGAGTGAAAAAAATTGTTTTCAGTTCTAATCAAATTAGTAATTGCTGTTTAAATTTAATACAAATTTAATAAATTAGCAAAACTGAATTTTTCGATATTTTAATTTTATTTACAAACAATTTAACTTTTACAAAAAATTGAAAAGAATTAATGACATTGAGAATTTAATATAAATGAAATTAATTAATATAAAATTAAATTTTTTTTATTGTAAATTAAATTAATTAAAATTAAAATTGAGTATTTTAATTTTAAATAAAAAAGTTTTAATTAATACAAGTTAAATAAATTAATATAGAATTCATTATTTTTATTTTTAAATCTTAAATCTAAAGTAAAAAATTGAATTTAACAAATCTGACTGAAAATCAGATTTTCGCTCGTTTCAGCAAAATTTTATTCAGCTCTTTTTTTAATGTCGAACAAAATTTTTTTTAATATTAATTTTACAATATCGAAATTTCAATATCACTTTTTCCTAACGTTACACCGTCAAAATAAACAAAGGAAAAAATTTAATTAGTATCAAATAAAACGGAATCGATCGAAATGTTCGCCGACAAAGATTCCCACCGAACTCGAAGTAAAACAGCAGAGCCATCTGCAATGTAAATACCAAGTCGAGCGAGCACATTCATTCCTATTCATAAAGTCATCACAAAGAAGCAGTTTTTTATTTGCGCATAAAAAATTCCAGCCAAGCAATTCATCCATACACGTATTTGTTGAACAATAAAAAGTCCACGAATTCTCCTAGTATGCCCTACAGCTTTGTCCTACATTATTTCCGACTTGCATTTTTTTCAAACCGAATCCATAATCTTACTTAATGCAGGCTTCGAAAATTTGTAGGCGTGGAAAATAACATTTCTTTTATGCTGACTGTTTATGCAAAAAAATTGCAATGAAAATTTTGTATATTTAAAAAAATTTTGTATATTAAAAAAAATATTTTGTATATTTTGTATATTTAAAAAAATAATTTTTTTTATTTTAAAGTGAATTATTTAAAACAAATTTTTTAATAGAAATAAATAAATTTTAAAGGGAAAAATTTATTGAAAATCGTGAAATTTCATAAGTTAAATTTATATATTTTTTAATCAATGTTTTTATTTTTCCTATTTTTCTATTTTTGTCTATTTTTTTATTAAATTTTTTAAATTAATTTAAATTATTTTTATAGGTTAGGTACCATAATTTTGAAAATTTTCGGAATTTCGTCAAATCCATCGGTGATATTTTTCAAAATGGTCTAAAATATTCCTGAATAAAGTATTATTTAACTAAGTATATAATTTAAATTTTAACTGACAACAGTTATGCAAAAATGTTGTATCAATTTTTAATTAAACTAAAAAATAAATAATTATTAATTAATTTACTTAATTACAATCTTAAATTTTATTAGCAATTTACTCGAGCTAGAACATTTTTAAATTTACCAATTTTGCTAAATTTGCTAGCAATTTTCAATTTTCGAAACTGAAAATACCATTTCATCCAAAATTCTTTTTCGAAATCCTAAATTCCAATTTACCTATTTATAACGATAATGATAATTAAAAAATCAAAAAATTTGCTAACAATTCTAGCAATTCTGTAACTAACATTTCGTATCTATAATTTCTATCATTTTTAAAGTTAACACTCCAAATTAATTTATCTAAAATTGTTCATAAAAACCTTAAATTCCAATAGCAATTTTCTCAAAACGAATCTCGTGATAAAAAACTATTATTAAACCATGAAAAATGTCGCTAACAATTCTAGCAATTTTCTAACCGAAATAAAACCGCCGTCGTTCGTTTTCATTGAAAAAAATTGTTTTCCATTGTGGTGCGCGGTAAACGGAATTCATGTTTGGTCCGCGAATTCCGATAAATTTAAGTGCAAAATCGATGCGAATAAAAAGTGGGAAGACGCCGGATAACGGTCCGCAGACGTAACCTTACGACGAAACGCTTTTCCTCCAAGTCCGGTTATCGTCTCGGATGAAGCATTCGATCATAAATTTCCTTTGCTCCCGAATCTCGTCTAGAATTTTTGCCATATTTAACAAAACGCTGTTTTATTGCATTTCTAAATAAAAATTGCATTAACATTTTTATTTTCAATTACAAAAGCAAAATAAATTGAAAAATGCAAAAAATCCAAATAAAATAATTAAAACTAATAAATAAAATAATTAAAATAATAAATAAAATAAAACACTTTTGTTAATGCTAAAGCAAAGGTGAAAAATTGCAAAAACAAAAGCAAAATAAATGATTGAAAAATGCAAAAAATTCAATTAAAATAATTAAAAATTAAAATAATAAATATATACAAAAATTAAAAAATAAATAAAATAATTAAAACTAATAAATTAAATAATTAAAATAATAAATAAAATAAAACATTTTTGTAAATGCTAAAGCAAAGGCAAAAATTGCAAAAACAAAAGCAGAATAAATTGAAAAATGCAAAAAAAATCAAATAAAATATTAAAATAAATTTTTTATGCAAAAACAAAAGCAAAAAAATGTAAAAAATCCAAATAAAATAATTAAAAATAATAAATAAAATAAAATAAACATTTTTTGTTAATGCAAAAGCGAAGGCAAACAAATTTCAAAACGAAAAATGGAAAAATAAAAAAATGAAAAAAAGAAAAAAATGAAAAATGCAAAAAAATTTTTTTAATTTCAATTACGAAAAAATCCTTGGCTATTTTGTGATCTAAAAAATTTGAATACGTTTCGATACGTTTTTGTAAAGGTCAAAAAACGACGTTTCGGCAACAGCCTTCGCTGAGCTAAAGGCGAAATAATAACCTCAGAGCGAAATTCTTCCGAGCCGCATTATTAAAGCATTATTTAGATTGCGCACATTGTTCTCGAATAACGATCGATAGCCACATATGTGGGCAAGTAGAAAAACGTATAGAAAGAAAAAGATCAAGAGTGGCTGCAATTAAGAGGTCCTGTTGTAGGTCACAAATCTCGAGATGCGGCAGATTGGATTTGCAAACAAAAAAGGACAAATCACGTCCCCGATTTATTTAAACAAGTGTCAGTAAGTTCGGGATAAAAAATGTTCGGTCTTAAAGGAGATCGTTCCTTTCTTTTTTTCCGGTTTGGAGAAATTAATTTGAAATTGAAGTTTGAAAATTGCTAGATACCATAGCAAAATTAAAAATACTTGTAACTTTTTAATTCAGCAAAAATTATTTCTTAAGTAGCGAAATATAATTTGTTTAATGTAATAAATTAAATTTTTTTTATTTTATACAATTAATGTTTTAAGTAAAATTTCAATATTTGTTTAATTTAGCAAAAATTGAATTGTAATTAGTTTATTCTTGAATTGTATAATTGTGAAAGAGATGTATAATTTTGGTTATTTTCTTTAATTAAAATTTGCTAGAATTGGTAGCAAAAAATAATCCACTTATTTGAAAATTGTTATATATTTGTGTCATGGATAATGGATTTGGATGTTAATATTGAAATTTAAGATACTGAATTTTTTTTTAATAATTTTTTTATTATATTAAATTAATTTTGTTCAAAATTGCTATAAGTGTTAGCAAAATATAAATCTACATAGTTAGCAGCAAATTTTAGTATTTTATTTATTAAAATAAAATAAAAAAATTTCTTGACATAATTCATTCAGTTTTTTTTTTTTTTCATTCAAGAAATAGACATTTTTAACGATTACATTAATTTCAGTATTTTCTCTTTCCGACACGCTGACATATAATTATTAGTCAAAACTTTCGCAATTATTCACCAGCATTTAACAATCTGTTGCCGTACTCTAATATTATCAAACTTAGTAACGCGAGTATCGTTGTTCAGCAGTCAACTTCAACGTTATCATGTATACATCAACAAGCGTATTATACGACGATATTTTCCTTTTTACACGAAGGAACGTTTCATTAAAAAACGTTTTGTCGGAAAAACGGGTGATTTTCTTAATAATTCACACGAACGACAGATATTTCAATCTGACATCTTTTTAATTTGTTTCCATATGAGTAAAATAGTTTTCTTTTTAATTCAGCAAAAACTGTTTTTTAAATAGTATAATTCCAATTTTTTTAATTTAGTAAAATTTTATTGTTTTAAATTTATTAAAATTTCATTTTTGTAAATTTAGTACATCTTTTAATATACTAAAATTCCGATTTTAGTTTAAATTTAGTAAAATTGCAAGTTTTAAATTTAGTAAAATTTCAATTTTTTATTTAGTAAAATTTCAATTTTTATTTAGTAAAATTTCAATTTTTTTAATTTTGTAAAATTTCATTTTTTAATTTAGTAAAATTGCAGCTTTTTAAATTTAGTAAAATTTCTATTTTTATAATCTAATATTTGTTTTAATTTAATAGAATTTAATTTTTTGAATTTAGTAAAAATTAAAAATTTGAAAATTACACATTCTGATGTTTTTCACTTTACTGTTTTTTAAAATTTTTTAATATTAAAAAAAATCTCAAAATTAACCTAAAACTTAGGTTAATTTAAATTAAAACTTAGGAAACTGGTTGGAACTGTATATTCTTGATAGCAAATGCTTCCGAATAACTGAGCATGATTTCAGATGGCAGTGGTTGCTGGATGCTCGGAAATTGCACTTCTGTAATAGATAACTTGTGAGATGAGGTCCGGTGCAAGTTGGCCAATTAAATGGAAATACTCGTCGGATGTCAGATTCAATATTCAATGCTGCCAACTTTTCACCTTTTCCTCAAACGCCGACAGCGCCACCTGGAACTTTTAAAATATTTCCCCTTTGAAGTTTTTTGATCTCGATTGCTTTGTTTGACCACATATTGAGTTGATTCCCTTTGCTTCGAATAAAAAAGTACAACGGTTCGTTAAAATGAAAAATAATGTTTTCTTAACCTCAAAATGGGGTTAAATTTTGGTTTTGAAACAAGAGAAACATTTAAACAATTCCCTATTGAAAAAATATGTTATTTAATCTTAAAATTAACATTAAATTTAATATTAATATTTTAATTTATTATTTTAATTTAATATTAAACCTAAAATACAAAATTGAGCCCATATTTAATATTATAATTAATATAAAATTTTTAGTTTAAAGTGAGAAAATGATTTTTTTTATTTTAACAAGTGAGCGATGGTATTGATGTAATATTTCTCGCTTAAAATTGAACCGTCGATTTTCGCTGGACAATAATTTGGTTAGCTGCAAAATTTCGATGATCTGGATTGGTCGCTGGTTTTAAACCTTTGGGTATGACGTAACGCAAATCATCTACTTAATATAAGCTATTTATTATTCAATTAAACGTAAAGCTTTTACGGTGTATAGCAGACAATTAATCGAATTACTTGCGAATGTTAGCGGAATTCGCGTGTCGCGAATGATAATACTGGTTCGTTTTATTCGAGTTGTCCTGCGCTAGAAATGGAATTTTGAACATTAAAATATCGGCTGGTCGGTTTTCAGTCTGAGACTTCGGAGTTTAAATAAAAAAATTTTTCTTTAATTAACATCAAATTTTACAACATCAAATTTAAAAAAATTTTAAAATTCAAAATTTAGACATTTTAAACGGTTTAACATTTTTTAAGTCCCAAAACATGTTAAAGTAGTCTCATAAATATATAAAAATTATATATAAATGTGAAAAAAAAACAAAATTTAATATTAAGATACGTAAAATGAATATTTTATGAATTAAAATTATTATTAAAATAAAAAAAATTGTTAAATTTATAAAACTGAGAAAACTGAAACAATCTAAACTTTGGATTTTTTGTCATATTGACATAAAGTTTAAATA